>WEKX01024996.1:3875-18595 GCA_013390025.1 Pitta sordida
TTGCTGTTTACAGCTACCTGCGGGGAGGTTGCCGCCAGATGGGTGTAGACCTCTTCTTCCAGGCTGACGAGAGGGCATGGCCTCAAGCTACGCCAGGGGAGGTTTAATCTTAATGTTAGGAAGCGGTTTTTCACAGAGAGAGTGATTGCACATTGGAATGGGCTGCCCAGGGAGGTGGTGGAGTCACCGTCCCTGGAGGTATTTAAGAGAAGACTGGACGAGGAGCTTAGTGACATGGTCTAGCTGGGGGGTGTAGGGCTGGGTGATCCTGGGCCCCTTCCGGCTCGGAGTGGCCTGCTAGACTGTGAGGGATCTAGGTTGGTGTTACCGCTCTGGGATGTGCTCTCGGTCTCTGCACGGGTGTTAGATGGTGAGTTGGACTAGATGATCCATGTGGGTCCCTTCCAACTCATAATATTCTGTGATTCTGTGATGAACGTGTATTTGGTGAGCAAAATTTCCCCCTGGGCTGGTCTAGGCGAGACAGGGAAGTTGCTTTTTAAAACCTTCGTTCCTGTTGCTTTCCTGGGTGTTGTTGGTCAAAAAGATTTGGTTTTTTGTGCTCCTTGAAACTCCTCCTTTGAAGAGGCGCTAATGGGAATAATTACTCGCCACCTCCGAGTATTTAGTGCTGCGTGTTGTTCCATGAGGCAGCGACTCCCATCTGTGAGAGCACATGTTCCCTTTCACGGTGCCGGTGAGGAGGAAGAGACGCGAGGCATCCCGTGTCACTCACGGGTCTTTCCTTGCAGGGAGCTCAGGCTGAGCAGAGCTGGTGAGTAACCTCAGCCTCCGAGCTGAGGAAGGTTTCTCTCCCCACACCTGATTTTTATCAGGCGACTCCCTGAGTCGTTCTTTTAATTGGAGCAGTTTAAGCCTTTTTGTCTGGGGTGGTGCTGGCTGTGCCTCGTGAGACTGAATAATCTGAAATTTGGGCTCTGAGTGTGTCACATCCAGGGTGATCTATATTTAATGAGCTGCAAAGCTTAATAACATCATAATTGGCTTTAAATACTAACTATTTTCCGTGGCAAAGTACAAAACCAGTGGTGCTGGCTTATTAAGCAGTTGACTTGGGGTTTTTTTGATCTAACTTGTGTCACACAGAATTTTCTGAGAATTGGGATGCAATTAAAATGCAGGAAACCCTGTTCAAACAAAGCAGCTTCAAAGGTGGTGGAGTATTTTTATTAAGTATTTTATGTGTACAGAAGTTTTGTGGATTGATCCATCCCGAGGTCTTGTCTTTGTTTTCCTTTTTCCAAGATTTCAGGGGGAATTTATTTGCAGGATAACCTTCCTACCTCTTTGTGCTGGCCAGCCTCAGCTCACTCATCCCTGCTGATGCAGCGTCTCAATTATGAACTGATGCTTCACGTTTGATATTTAATGCAGCAGCTGAGAAGCCTAAATAATTAAATTTCCCTGTGGCCCGAGCAGGCCAGGAGTTGGATGAACTCCCTTGCAGACGTGAGCTGTGCTGGCTGGAAGGATTTTCTGGCCTGGTGGTCGCTACCTGTGGGCTCATTCCTTAATAGAAACTGCCCCACTGAACATTAATAATTCAGCTGTGGCTCAGCAGGTCAGATTCACCTTTGGGAACGCTCTGAGGTTGCTGCTCTGCAACCTTTGCTTTTAAAGCAGAAAAATTTGTCTTTCAGAGCTTGAACCTTGGTTCTAGAGGGTCCATTTTGGGGTGACAGCTGTGACACTGCACGACTTAGTTGTGCAAGTCTGAGACTTATTCGAAGTATCCAACAATCTGTATTTTCCTGTTTGTTTTAACCCACAGTCTGGGTTTTTTTTGGTGATGCTTTCAGCTTCATGGGGACACCAGGAACGCTGACAGAGCTGCTACAATGCCCACTATGGGAGCACAAGAGTGTTAAATCCCCGTCCTGTTACTCATGGATGACATCTGGGCGTCCCTTTTCTCTCAGTTACAGCTGGATACGATGAATTATCCAGAATAAACAAAGAATTTTGTTGAAATCCGGTTTCCAGACGTCCCTCCTTCTCTATCTTGTGCATCTAATGCTGCCTTCCCTTCTCCTCGCGCCACATGATGGCTGGATGGTAACAGGCAGAGAGATCCTTGGGAAGGAGAAACCAGGGAGTGCTGGGAATCTGTAAGTCAGGAATTTGGGTTACTTGAAGAGATGTAGAACCCTTAATGGTGGGTTCAGGTTTATCCTTGAGGGCTGAAGGTGATAAAACATGGGAAGGTGCTGCAGAGGGATGAGGCACAACCACTGGGGTTGGCTGTGCTCTATGTCGCACCGAGCCTGGAGCAAGACCTCAAAGAATTCCTCCATCCATCCTCTCGGACTCCTACGAGTCCAGGCTCATTCCTGCCCTTCCCACTGCCAGATCTGGGGGATAATTCCAAAGGGAGAAAAGAACATGTTGACCTTTCCCGTCCGTCTCTTCTCGGTGTGATCCTGTTGGTGTTTGTCTTGATGGCAATAATTACACACAAGTCTGTAATTGCAAGACGAATGTTTAATTAAGAGCAGGTTTGTTGCTGGTCTCTTGTCTGCTTCCATCTGGG
The DNA here is from genome assembly GCA_013390025.1 of Pitta sordida. Lineage (NCBI taxonomy): Eukaryota > Metazoa > Chordata > Aves > Passeriformes > Pittidae > Pitta > Pitta sordida. Next base: position 6,427 of record WEKX01024996.1, read on the forward strand.
AAGGGGGTGGCTGTGCTGGTTGTCTTGGCAGCCCGAATGGGAGGAAGGCCTGGCAGGCTTCATTCTGCACCCTTGCAAAAGAGTGAGGAGATAAATTAAAATGTGACCCTTCATTCCCTGCTGCTTCCATGAGAGCTTCTAATTTCTGAATGTGCTGCTTTGCCCAAGACACACATCTTTTGATGACGCCCAGTGTGGATAAATTTTATTTTATTTTACTTTATTAAAATGTATAGTTTGGGATGGGATGTCCTGCCTGGTGCCTTGTAAGCAAAACTGCTCTTCTAGATGATGCAGTTACCTGCTTCCAAAATCAAAATTACATTTTCTAGTTCTTCAGCAATGCCCAGTAATGTATTCCTGCAATATCCTGGGAGTCAGACAGCTCTTAAACCCCAAAAAACCTTAGGTGGCAAAGGCTCCGTGTTTAAGCGCGCCTGAATAAAATTGGCTGTAAATTTTCAGCCTGTGCTGCCTCTTGGGAAGGCTCATCGAGGTGAAGGTGGCCGTGTAACCTGACTGCACAGGGAGCCGGCATTAAAAATATCCCTCTTCTCATTGCTGTCAAGAGTGGAGGGGTGCTGGGGGCTGAGCTGCCTCCCTGCCTTGCAGTAACAGCACCAAGCACCAGCTGCTGAAATAATTTAAATATGTTTTCCCTCTGGGAAATCACATGGATCTTAATAGGTTTTGTTTTCTTTTTTTAATTAAATAATATGCTGACTGTTACAGGCTGGAAATGTGTTTGATTTTTGCAGTTATTCTTTGCAGCAGCATTTCCTTCTCGGTTGCCTGAGGAGAGAAAGGCTTGGGGATTGCTGCCTGCTGAGAAATGTCCCTGGGACAGGAGGATGGGATATGGGAATGTGTGTGTGAGCAGCTGGAGGAGTGTCAACCCTACAGCGACTTGCTGGACACATCCCAAACCCAGTGCCAAGCCTCTCCCGGTGAACCAGCCCCACCAAGCTCCTCTCTCCTTCTCTCCAGGCAACTGGGAGATCTGGAAATGGGTGGAGTTTGTGTTTCCTTCCCCCCGCCCTGCTGAAAATGAAGTGGATAATTAGGCAGAGCAGCAGCAGCGATTTCACTGGTTCTTTAAAACCTGATGAACATAAAACTGGCCTGTTATATCCCGTGCCTGGTGCATCCCAGCTGTGAAAACCCCCCACACTCTGCCTGGTGCTTTGGGGCAGAGTCTAGGAGATGCCATGGCAACATCTCCGGCAGGAGCTGGTTGGGTATGAACATACAAGCACATGGCAATTAAAATTTAAACAGCCTCCCATGCAGTGGGACCCCTGGTTTATGAATATAAGAGCATTGCAGTGATGTCTGTGCTGTTGGGCTCCTCCATCCCTGGCCGGCCCCGCGGCTGCTTGTCCTCTCCCCTCCTGGAGGGGTTGGGAGGTTTGGGGATGATTTGCCTGCTCTGTCACCTGCAGGGGTGTTCTCATGGGGCTGGGACGAGCTGAGTGCTTTGTGAGGCAGCTGTGTGAGATCCCCAGCCTTTCCCAGGCCCAGATTGCCACAAATGACTCCAAATTACTAAATTTTTTTTTTTTTTTTGGAAGCAGGAGGGGTTCTCTTGTGATTATGGCTTAATGATACCATCAGGAGTTCGTTCCTGAGTATGGGTGGGTATTATCCACATTGTACAAGAGGAAGACGAGTTGTCAGGGCACCAAAGTACTTCCCAAAGCCCCACTGAGAGCTGGTGGTGAAGATGGCAGCACAAAGTGTCTCACCCCTGCCTGCTGCTTCCTCCCCATCCCTGTGCCCCCTCTTAGCTCTCACCTTGAAAATCCCTTTCCAAGGAGTGATGCTTTTTGCTCATGGACATGTCAAGCTCTACATTAAAATCACTTGGCTTCACCTTTGCCTCTCCAGCTTAGGAATGCTGATATTCTCACCTCAACAGAAAGAAACCTCTTCCAATATCTCTGCCTCCAAATCCCATGCAGAAGCTGCTGCAGGAGCTCTTCCCCATTTGCAACCTCGTGCTTCTCCCACCAGCACTCATGGTTTGTTCTCTTGCTTGTTGTTTTCCAGCCTGATAATGGTTTGGGTTTTTTTTTTTATCAACCTTGGGAAGCTCACCTGGAAACAGAACACAGGAGAGATGCTCTGCAAAACATTACCAGAACCAGCTCAAAGCTGGAGTCACCGACTGCAGAGGTCAGGGGAGGGGGGGGATGCAATTCTGCAAGGCTTTGTAGGGCCAACTTTTGGTGCAGACCAAGCTTAAAAAGCAGGTTTGGGGACCCAACCACACCTAACCCTAGTGTGGGGTGATGCAAAAGATCCACCAAGTAGTTTTTTCACCCCAAAAGCAGCGAGGAAAGGGGCTGAAACTCTGGCTCCTCTCTGCACCCACGTCTGGGGGATGATGCCTGGGAAGGGACCCAGGCCATGGCAGCAATGCTTGGCTGCAGGGGCGGGGCGTTCTTGTAAAAATGGTGAATCCTAATTATTCCTATTTTCTGACCTCAGATACAAGCAAGTGAATCTCCAGTGACCACACTGGAAGTCTCCAGCCACACCACTACATTTAAAAAACGCACCATTGCACCAAACTTCACCCAGCTCCAGCCACTGAAGGGCCACCAAACCCTTCGTGCTCTGAGCCAAAAGTGTGTCCTGGTCTTCCAGACTCTGAGTTCCACTGGGTTTTTTTGTCTCCATATGTGTGCCCTAAGCAGCCATCAGAAACATGGCCGGTATTTTTGGGAGCCTGCTTCGTTCTCCTAAAGTATTCATTAATTTCCTTTGTTCTTGTCAGGCCTAATATCACTAATGGCAACACCCAGATGCAAAGCTCCTCAGCCTGTCCATCTTCAGAATGATCTGACTCCATGGGCTGCTGCAAAAAACCAAATAAAATAAATAAATAAAAAAGAATGAAGTCCTCCAGGCAGGTGTGAGGAGCAGGACTGGAGGACAGGCTTCCAGAACTGCTTTTCCTTTCTGCTGTTGCATTTTCACCTGGTGGATATGGATTTTCCTCCACCCTGATGTCTGTTAGGGCATTAATCCGCAGAAGAGCCCCACAAATCCTCCTCAGAGCCACCATGACTCTGCCCAGAGCAGGTTTTGCCTCTGGCCTAGCAGAGGTCGAGCATCATCTGCTTCTGCTGCCCTGTCCAGGCTCCACTTGGACGTCAGCCTGGGTGACGTCCCACCCCTGAGGGGAGGGGAGCACCCAGGAATTTTAGATGCCCCTGGTCAAAAGGAACAACAAATGTCAGAGGGTCTGCCAAAACCTCACAAAAGTTTATTAGTTACAATTTAGTTAATTTATTAGTTACAATAATAATAACTTGGCATGGAAATCGGTGTGTTGTTCCCTGGTGTCCCTATGGTGGTGGGGTGAAAAGGGAAAGAGAAGGAAATAAATAAATTAAAAGGAAGAAAAAAGAAGGAGATAAATAAAAATCTCCAGTCCTGGCTCCAGCTGGTGGGGACTCCAGGGTCCTGGGAGTGCCATCTGGGTCTGGTGAGGACAGCTTTTATGCAGAAGTTTTCCCCTCCCTGGAGACAAGGCTTCTCACTGTCCATGCAAATCCGTTCTCATGCACAGTCCGTCCTTTCAGACCCTTTTGGAAACGGGTCAGAGTCTTTTCAAGAGCCCTGGGTGGTCTTGATCCTCCCTTGCACTCCATGCCTTGTTCTCATTCCTGGCCCTGTGCTGATCTCCAGGAGCCAGAACAGGGATATTTGTCCCATAAAAGTGCTGCCCTGCCTCCACTGGGCCCCTTCTCCAGACACATCCTGGTCTTGGGGCACACACATCATCCCCTTCTGGGACTCCATGGTCTGTTGCTGAGGGCACACTGAAACCTGGAGTGCTGCAGCCCCTCTGTGAAGAGGCAGGTGCTGTCAGAGGGAAGGTTTGAGCAATTTTGGGCTAAATAAGTGTCTCATGAGCTGTTCTTCCCCAAACGGCTGTGCTGCCATCATAAGAACATTAGATTGTGGGGTGTTTTGCTTCTCCTCAGCTTGGGGTGCAAGAGAGCAGCTCTACATCTCAGCCAGCCCCATGTTCCCATGACCCCTTTGCATTCCCAGCTTTGGAATGTTTGGGGTTGGGCTGTAAGTTCATGCTGAACCCCTACTAAAGGGCTAATGTAGCTAAATCCTGCCCAGTTCCAGTATGTCATGGGGTTGAAAAAGGCATGTTGGACAACTTCCTTCACTTCCAAAACACCTCTTTGAGCTTAAAACCACTATTTGCAATTAGAACAGGCAGCACAGGGAAGTGGGCAGCCTTGAGGTGGGGGAGAAAAAAAGAATTATCTCGCCGTTCCCTTAGCCCTGGTGGTTTCTGGTGTTGGAATCCGTATTCCCGAGGCGTTTGATCTGAAGCACAAAGGGCTGGAGGATGCCTCAGCTGGGCTGTTCTCGCAGCAGATAACATCTCCTGGCACAGACAGGCTGCTGAAGGTCACTTGAGAACTCTGCCTGCACATGTTCAAACAGCTCCTTCGTTATTGCCATCCATCAATTCCTCTGTGCCGGCCCGTCGTCCCTCGGATACCCACTGAGCCATCCTGCTTAATTGGGACCTCGGGGAAGCAGTTCCCAGTCTGAATCCTGCTCAGCTTTAATTAATGGGTAAAATAATCTGTGAATAAATAGGAAAGCCATGACTAACCCCCCATTTTCGTTTCTCGTCTGCTTCCCATGCCTCTCCCAGGTAATTTGGAGCAATGCAGTGGATAAATCGGCTCCGTGTTTTCTGCAGGCTTGGTCCTGCAAAAGGAGCAGGAATGCAAATGCTGAGAGCTGGCAAATCACGTGAATATCCAGGGGAGCAGGTGAGTTGTTCCTAGGATAATTCCTTTTTTTAAAGCTAAGCTGGGATTCAGGTATTGCAAGGCATTTGCTCCAAAGGCTGGGGGAACAGCAGTTTTGAGGTGGTGCTGTTTAATCTGGGCATCACCTGGATTTGGCACGCTGGGGACAGCCAGGGCAAAGGAGAGGCATCTGCTTTTAGGAAGGAAAATACCAGTTTTAAAATAATTATGTTGATTTTCTTTCTTGTGGATTCTGGATTTCTTCCCTGGGTACAGTCAGGAATGCAGCTGATCTGGGTACCTGTACCCAAAACTGTGGTACTGTAGACCCTGTCTACTGCCTTCCTGGGGTGCTTGGACTCCCCTCACCCATTTTGGCTTCAGTGCCCACAGCTAACCCAGCAACACTGAGGGTTATATGAGGAGGAAAGGACTGCACTTTTAATTAGGAACTTTATTAATGGTCAAGGTGCTGGGATAAATGGCTTGTGTGGCAAGCAGGGGAAGGATGCTGGGCAGGGAAAGGGAGGGGATGCTGTGGTGTGTGTGAGCTCCTCCTGGCTCAGGAACACTGGTGCCAGCACTAATTGCCCATGGAAAACTGTCTCTGGAGTGGGAGAGGAACTGGGAAGCGCCATGGGAAAATCTGAGCTCTCTCAGGCCATACTGGAGCCACCCAGCACGTGGAGCATCTCAGGGATCTCCTGCCTCCGCTTCAGGATGTTCCCAGTGTGTAAAGGCTGGTTTGTAGTGCATGTAAAAAACAAGAGCAGGAGGAGGGAAATGGTGGGAAATGTGGGTGTGCAGAGAACGGCTGCTCTAGCAGCATCCTCCCCCCCGTGCCAGGGTGTTGTGACAGGCTCACTCCCAAGAATTTACAAAGGTGGCTGCCTACGACACAAGAGAGGCTTCATCTTTTGTCTTTGCTTTGGCAGTTTTAGGTCAGTTTAATAAAACAGAGGGGAAGAGGAAACCTTCAAGGAAGTCGATGCCGAGTTGGTGACAGTTTGGGAAATCAAAGGCTTTGCTGTCCAGGGAGGTGGAAGGAGCAGGCTGGGGTCCCTTGCACCTGGGGAGTGGCAGTGGTCACTGCTCTTGCCACTTTGGGAGTGGGTGGGTGCTCTGACACCAGTGTTGAACCAAATGTGATGGGGGGAGACGGAGGAAGAAGTGAATAAACGCATTTCAGGATGCCAGGAGGGTGCTGAGGCCTGGAGGCATCTGTGGGGACAGGGAGGGGAGCAGCAGGGACAGGCTGTGCCAGCACAGGGTGGTGAACCAGCATTTGGAATAAATAGGAAGGAGATGGAACGTGCTGCTGACACCACCTTTACCTCACAGACCCAGGAGCTCCCCGTGTCTGGTGCTGTTTAAGAGTTGGACTCGATGATCCTTTTGGGTCCCTTCCAACTCAGAATATTCTGTGATTTCAATTCTGGACACCACATCTGCTCACTGATCCGCTATTCTTCACACCAGCTTCTCCATGACATCCTCTGCCACATTACCCAGGCCTGGATTCAGTGCAGCTCCAAAGTATCTCCAACCCTTCCTCCTCCATGGAGTTCTCCATTCCTCACAGAGGAGCTGGCAGGGCTGAGGGCAGTACTTCACCTCTGCCAGATGGATTTTTTGCTCTGACATTTCCTCCTCTGAAACATTCCTATTTCTGAGACACAGGCTCTGTTTTGGGCTGTTCCCCTCTGGTGTGCCCTTTGCTGCTGTTCTGGTGTCCAGTGCCCAGATCCAGGGTCTCACCCCTGCTGTGGGCAAGGAGAGGGGGGACAAACAACACCTTCATGCACAGACACCAGAACAAAGCTGAGCCACGGCTGCACCAGCAGCTCATTCCTTCCAAGAGGCATAAACTCAAACCCTCAGCCTGCCTTTGGTGTTCTAAAGGTAAGGGACAACGAGGAAGGTGTGATGCCTGCACCCAAGAGCCTGTGTTGGTTGTGGTGTGCTCAGGTGCAGCGGCGGTGGAGCATTGGGTGCAGGTGTGGGGAGCTGCTCCATTCCATGTGTGTGTCCCCACCACTTTCCCAGCTGCTTTGTGGAAACCAATACCCAAGCAGTGATTTGATTTACAACACTCTGGGGAGAAATCAGGGCACGCGTGAGGGATTGGATGGCGCACGTGGTGAGACACAGTGGCTTCATTTCCCCAGACTGACACTCACAGCGCTTCCCCGTCCTGCTGTTTTTAATTTCCACTTTATTTTTGTGCATTAATACTGCTCTGGGTCAGTTGATCACACTTTGCTGTCACACACTCCCCTGGAGAATTCATCTTCCTCTGATGGCATCAGTGCAAATACAGAGTGGTTTCAGAGGAGTGACTAATCCAGGGTTAATGCCAAAGGACCACTCAAGTGGTGGTTACCCCTGTATAAACCACCACCAAGGCTGCACTGGAGCTCTGCTAAGCAAAACAGCTCTTAGTAACAGGAGGGGAAAGAGAATTATATGCATTATTAAATGACATTTTTATTCTGAATGCCAGAAACATAAACTGACCTTTACGAAGGTTTGAATAGGAAATACGGACACGGGAGGCAGGTTCTGGTCCAACCATCAATCAGCCTCTCCTCCACTGGTATTTTTGTGTGTCCTTCTTTCTGCACTAAAGGTCAGGAAGTCAAAGGAGCTTTTTAAATATTTTATGCTGTCCTTTTGGGGTTTTTTTCAGCATCTGTTTTGAGAGATGTTCACTTATTACAGTTCAGAGTTGAGGTGATGACTAAGGCAAGTGCTGTACCCACCTCCCAGGGTAGTTCTGTGTGCCTGCCCAGCTGGGATGAAATCAGAGAAACACAAAAACGTTTGGGTTGGAGGAGACTTCTGAGGATCCAACCATTCCCCAGCACTGCCAAAGTCACCACTGACCCGTGTCCCCAAGTGCCACATCCACACGGCTTGTAAATCCCTCCAGGGATGGGGACTCCACCCCTGCCCTGGGCAGCTGTGCCAGGGCTGGACAAACCTTTTCACGAAGAAATTTCTCCTGATATCCAACCTGAACCTCCCCTGAGCCTCCTTTTCTCCAGGCCCCCCCAGCTCCCTCAGCCCCTTCCCCAGCTCCCTTTCCTTCCCTGGACACGCTCCAGCCCCTCCGGGTCTTTCTTACAGTGTCAGGGGCTTGGGGTGTTTGGGTTCTTCCATCCCAGTGGAACAGAACAAGTGGGACCTTGGGTGAAAGAGGAGGGAGACGATCTCCTCAGGGTGTTTGCTACCCTGGGATCTGTAGGGAGCCAGTCTGCACAATCCATCCCTCCACTGATTATCTCACTCTGCTGACAAGGGGGTCCAGCCTGGGCGAGGCCATTCTCGGTGGGATCCCATTTGTCCTGGCCCCAGAGCCCCTCCAGCTCCTCTTGCTGCTAAGCCATGCCGGTTGCATGCTGCTCCCACAAGGCTGGGATCTGTTTACTATTCACCAATTTATTCCATTTTCAGTTTTAAATATAAAAAGTACGTGGGTTATGGCAACATAATTTGCAGCCTGGTGATTAATAACACAGCTGACGGAATGAAACTGGGCTGCAAGCTCAAAGTGCTGAGGGAAGCTGGAATTTGGTGAGCAGTGAGTGTGTGTGTGGGGCAGGCTGCCTGCAGCCAGGAGAGCAGGCTGCCGAGGCCAGAAATAGTTTTCTTTTTTGCTGCCTCACACACAGAACCTGAATCCTAAATCCCCTTTTCCCCACCCCTCACTGCACAGCCTCCCATCCTTGGAGATGGTCAGGGCTCAGCTGGAAACTCTTTGAGGAGAGCAATTCCTAAGTGTTCCCTGTATATGGGGGGAGAAGGCAACACACAAGAGTGTCCATTTATGAAAACGTGGGGTTTTTTTTTCCCCAGTGGGTCCTGAGGTGCCCCAAAGCCCAGCAGTCAGTCTTAGCACCTCTAGAAATGTGGCCACTTTTACACCAGCTCTTTATTCTTTTGGAATTTGCTACTAAAAAAAAAAAAAAGAAAGAAAGAAAGAAAGAAAAAGATAAAAGAGTCTTTATTCTCCTCCTGCTATGTCTGGGCCCGTGGAAGCATTAACAGCCCATCCCAGGGTGTGCTCCTGCAGGTCACTTACAGGACACCTCCCGACGCTTTTCACCGTGTTCCCAGGGCTGATAAAATGTCAGGGATGTGCCTGGGAAAAGCGGTGTCACGGGAGCCCAGAAGGATGTGCTGTCCCCAGCGGGAAGCGACAGCGCCGGGCTGACTCGAGTCACTCCACTGGCAGCAACGAGTTCAGATCTGGCAGAGGATTTCTGAAACCCTTTCGTGCTGAGACACCCCTTTATTTCATCAGCCAACAGTTTAACTCCCTAAACGTGCTGGGTAAGTCCCGTAATGGGAGACGGGATGATAATGTGCAAGACAAACACATTTGCAGTGGGTGTAACAGCATCTCTAGACCATCGTGGTAAAATCTAACCCCGGACAGGGTCTAAGCCCCCCAGCACAGTTTGAATGTCACCCTCGTGCGACACATTAGAGGGGTGACTTTCAGGCTATGATTAGACAATACAAACCTCTGTCAAGGCAAATTAGTATGGGAAATGGAGACAGTAGAGAGAAGCAACCTCCTCCTGAAGGCATCCAAGAATCCACGCCTGGAGCAGGAAGGGTGAATTACCAGCGTTCAGGGACCTTCTGCACTTGCCTTACCTGTGCTTCTGGCTGTCTTGCACAGGAGAGAGCCTGGATTAAAAACCACACTGTGCCAGGGCGAAGAAAACAGATTCCTTGAGCTCCCGTTGCTGGCACACGCTCCAGGCACCAGCTTTGATCAAGTGCGGCAGGTCCCTCCTCACCAATCACCAGGAAATTGATGTAAACACAGGGTTTTTGAGAGCTTTGCTTTTCCCCCAGCTTAAAAAGAGACACAATTCCTGGCGCTCGAGGATGCAGCAGAGGCCCATGATTATCTGTTCAGGCTCCACGGTGTTTAATTGAGTCACTTATCGTGTTATCATCCTGTCTCTCTCTCCATCCTCCTTGGAAATTGCGCTCCCTGGCACCCACCTCGCGCTGGAGAGCAGCAGCTCCTGCCTCCACGTGGGCAAATGGCACTGAGTGAGACCCACCGGTGCCAAAACCTGCCGTTTATGGCACGGGTTGAGTGGCACTGAGGTGATGCTTCACGATGATGAGGAGCAAACCGCAGCAGGCCAGAGTGATGGCCTTTAATCACCGTGTCTGCAGGAGCTCCCACATCCCATCAGCAGACAGGACTGACCCTGCCAGGCACTGGTGCTTGTTGCTAGGCTGGCGTGAGAGCCGCTCCACTCATGGCACTGCCAGGGCTTGCGGTTCACCCTGTGCCAAGGACAATTGCCAAGGTCCTGCGAGGTGCTGAGCACTGCCCTGGTTTTCCGAGTGCCGGAAATATCCAGTCTCTTCACCCGAAAAAGCCACCTTGTATTGACCAAACCAGTGTCCACCCTTGAAAAGAACTATAAAAGTGGCTTTGTGCTGTTGTTGCTCATTGCAAGAGTGAATCAGAGAATCAGAGAATGGCTTGGGTTGGAAGGACACGTTGAAAATCACCTCATTCCAACCCTCCTTCCACTGTCCCAGGCTGCTCCAACCTGGCCTTGGACACTTCCAGGGATCCAGGGGCAGCCACAGCTTCTCTGGGAAACCTGTGCCAAGGCCTCCCCACCCTCACAGTAAAGAATTTTTTCCTAACATCCCATCTAAACCTATTCTCTTTCAATTTGAACCCATTCCCCCTTGTCCTGTCACTTCTGCACGTGCTCTTGTGAGTAGTCTTGTCCTGTCTTGCCTGTACGTTCCCCTCAGGTCCTGGAAGGCCTCAATTAGGTCAGCCTGAATCCTTCTCTTCTCCCGGCTGAACAATCCCAATTCTCTCAGCCTTTCCTCACAGCACAGGTGCTCCATCCCTCTGGTCAGGTTGGTGGGGTCCTCCGGACTCCTCCAGAAATCACTGCCCTATTTGTTAAAACAAGTGCCAAAATAACCCCACCTTGAAACAGGAGAGTTCATCCCATGGAAGTGACGCCCTCAAATCCCCAGCAGCCAGCAGAGTTGGAGAAAGGGCTCCCACAGCACGGGGTTTGTGAGCTCCAGCCTCACCCCATGGCCAGGATGGGGAGTTATTTTTCATTCCCATGCAGCAGTTTGCTGAGCCACTCCTGTGGTGGGCACCTCTCCTCTGAGCACTGAGTCACTGCCTGGTTTGCAGTACTGACACCTTGAATCATGACGGCAGACAACAGGAGAACATCTTTGCACAAACACCTCCTTTTGCCCCCGTCGAGCTCTTGCCCAGAGAGCTCCAGGATGCCCTTTGGTCTCGCTGGCTGGGTGCTTGTCACCTGTGTCACTTGGGGGAATAATATCCACGCCTGGAACACAAGGCACATGGAATCAGCTTTAACAATAACTGTTGATGCCCTTATTCCTCTTTCTCCTCTGTTTCCCCCCACCTTGCATCCACAGGCATAAGCATCAATTCAACACCTCACTGATCACGGGGCACCCGAATGGGAACATTCATTTTCATCTTAGACAGTGAAACAGTAGAGTGGTCTTGTTACAGATTCCCATACCACCAAAAATTGTTTATACACCTCCGTTTCCTCCTGTGTGATTCCCTGGGAGGTTTAATTTACTGAACCATTTTCTCTTCTATTTTTTTTCCCCTCACCACTTCGTCTGCTGCAGGCAAGGGAGGCTTGGCTGCTCTAACAAAGCAGCATGCTTGTCTGGAGGGGATCAATAACTATCGAGCTATCACGCTTCCTCCGCTTAGACTGTTGAAGCAGCCTCCTTTAATTGTTCTTTCACACTGTAAATAACAGCACACGGTGGATTTTCTTCCTTTAGGCTGCTCAGTGGGTCAAGCCACTCGTGGGCGGGAAGAACTCAGCTGCCTCACTTGTGATCCATTACACCTTCTCCGTTGGAAAGACACCAGGAGAGGATGAACAAGGGGAACAAAGATGGTCCTGGAATGGTCCCGCAGGGACACTGGCTTGGTGCAGACCTGAAAACTCACACGTGGATGCTGATAAGGAAATACATGTTGGGCTCAGGGAGCAGAAAGGGCAGACAGCCCAGCCAGGAGGGGCTGAGCCCCAGCCCACAGCTCTCCACTGTGGGAGATGCCCCGAGGGGGGAGACCAGGTGGGGTTCCCCTCCCTCAGCTCCTCACAGGAGCTGTGGCAGAAGTGGGGAACCACATCTCCCCCCCGGCAGCTCCTCCTGGGGATGCCGAGGAGTGGATCCCCTGGAGCAGCTCCTCCTGGGAATGGTGAGGACCGAGCAGACCCCTCCAGCGGATCCCCCCAGCGGGGACGAGGGGGGACCTGACCCTGGCACAGCTCCCCCCGGGATGGAAGGCGGGTGACCAG
>WEKX01024996.1:26471-63046 GCA_013390025.1 Pitta sordida
TGTCCCTGCCCGTGGCAGGGAGGTGGAACTGGATGATCTTTGAAGGTCCCCTCCAACCCAAACCATTCTGTGATTCTCTGCTTTGCATCTCTCTTACAAGCAGTGAATCTGACCCAGAGCATATTTCAGATAATTTCTTTTAAGAATTGCAGTTATTTGCTCTCTGGGAATTCTGCCTTCTCCGTGGTTTTTGTTTTATTTGTTGGTTGTTTTCGTTGTTTTGTTCTTTTTTTTTTTTTTTGTTTTTTTTTTTTTTTTTTTTTTTTTTTTTTTTTTTTTTTTTTTTTTTTTTTAATTCGAGGTTGCATCAACTTCAGAAAGCCTGAAATGAGCAGGACAGCCTCAAGTTTTCCTTCCACATCCCCCCAGGCTGAGCGTGGTCAGGGACTGCAGAAAGTGCCATAAATTAGAAATAAGGACATGCTTTTAATAAGGCAGCGTGGGTGGAGCGGGCTGATCCTGCCAGGGTAGGCAGAGGCTGTCCTGTTGCTGCGGAAAGCTCGGAATGGGTGTTCAGGGAGCTGTTCCCGGGGGAGCCAGGAATGTGGGGATGGAGATGGGGCAGGTTTTGTGGCTCCTGGAGTTTCTGCAGGGCTGGGGCCAGGTGTGTATCCAGCTGTGGCAGCAGTTGCTGGAATGTGTCCCTCGGTCCTTCCCGCCCGTGCCACCATTTGCCACCAGCTCAGTGAGGTGCATTTTAATGCAGAAATGAAGCCTCAAACCTGCACGTTTCTCTTTTTTTTTTTCCCTCTGTGATTGCTCTTGCCCCGGAGGTCAGTTTGGTGGTAAGAAAATCGAGGAAATGTGGGATTTGATGAGACTCTTCTGGAAAAACAAAGCTGTGGCTGTGAAGAGCATCTTGGGCCATCCCCTCTCTTCTGGGAGGAGTGGCAGGGAAGCCTCACAGGGCAGTCTTTACATCTGTCTTGGCAGTCTTTACATTTCCCCCAAAATACCAGTGTTTGATATTCCCGACTTTTTGACTGCTCTCACATTCCAGCTCCTGTAATTAAGTGGTGGAGGGGTGAGGGTGAGACACTGATGGGGCTGGAGTGTGATCACAGCGCTTAAAGGGGCTCCTTATCTCGTGTGTTTGGAGAGCGCCGAGGCAAATGTTGCTTTTTGGGGAGGCTTTTACAGTCTTTGTCCCTTTGAGCCGTTAGAAACGCCGCGATCTCCTCTGTTAGAGACGGGTCTAAGGATGAGAAAATACATAATCACCTCTCTCTGAGCTGGAGAGCTAATTGCTGCCTGCTCATCAAAGGCAGCTAAATGGGCAGAGGGTGTCGTGGAGGAGATGTAGCTTGGAGGAAGTCCTTATTGTAATACAGCATCTTCCCAGTACATGAAAATGTGTGTTTCAGCAGATCCCAGTAGCAGGATTAATGCACAGCCAGGGAGGGGAGAAAAAACCCCCCACAAACAAAAAAAAAATCACGGCAAAGTTTGGGAAGTTTTTCCCTGTGGAGAAGGGAAATCTGGAATCTGAGCTCATTTCCCACCCTGACCTCTTTTTATCTGAGTAAATCTCATGCGCCCGCCACGACTCAGACAGCAAAAAATAATCTTCGTTGCTGTAATGTGTGTGTGTGTGTCAGCTTTTCTTTATCCCAGCAAAGCACTGTAAGAGCTGCAAAATGCTTTGGAAACAAGAGCTTTTTGTTTGTTTGTTTGTCTGAGCAATGGAGATTGAAAGGGGAATGACAGAAGTCAGGGGGAATGCGAAAAACTCATGTTTTTGTGAGCAGATTTTACATCTGGCCTGGAAATTAGTGTGTTCGTCCCTGACCTCCAGGATGAGCACAAGGAAGTGGGTTTGGATGAAGGAGTAGAGTGAAAGGGAAGAGAGAGATGAATTAAAGAAGAGAGGGAGGGGGGAAAAAGACATCAGCAGTCCTGGTCCCAGCACTGATCCAGGTGATGGGGTGTTCAGCATCCTGGGCTTGGGTGGGGGCAGCTTTTATGCAGAAGTTTTCCCCTCCATGGAGACAAGGCTTCTCACTGTCCACGCAAATCCATTCTCATGCACAGTCCATCCTTTCAGACCCTTTTGGAAACGGGTCAGAGTCTTTTCAAGAGCCCTGGGTGGTCTTGATCATGCCTTGCACTCCATGCCCAGTTCTCATTGCTGGCCCTGTGCTGATCTCCAGGAGCCAGGACAGGGATATTTGTCCCATAAAAGTGCTGCCCTGCCTCCACTGGGCCCCTTCTCCAGACACATCCTGGTCTTCCTCACCTCATGTTGTTCCCAACAATCCTTGGCTGTTATTCAGGGAATCCTGTAATGGTTTGGATTGGAAGGGACCCTAAAGCTCATCCAGTGCCACCCCCTGCCATGGGCAGGGACACCTTCCACTATCCCAGGTTGGTCCAGCCTGGCCTTGGACACTTCCAGGGATCCAGGGGCAGCCACAGCTTCTCTGGGAAACTTCTGCCAGGGCCTCCCTACCCTCGTGGTAAATATTTCAACTTCATAACTCTCTTACTTGTGTGACTTTTTTAAAGTGACTTTTTAATGGGTTATTTCTGTCAGTTCACCATGGTGGGAGCTCAAGATCCCAGCCTGTGAGCTGCCTGGGGCCATCCCTGTGCTGATGTCAAATCCCTAATTGGGTTTTATTCCAGGGCCCTGCCTGAGTCACACCCAAACAGAAGGTACAGCTGGAACCCAGGGAGCAAAGTGCCCAGGCTCAGTCCCCAGGGCTCCAGGTTGGATCTCTCCTGGAAGGGAAGGGGTAAAGGACTTTGGACAGTCTGGTTTATTTTGGATAAATAAGGACAAAAAGCAATGGGGGGGGGAAAACCCCCCACCAACAAACGGATTCTCTGAGAGTTCCTCTTAAAGCCTGAGGGCTGTTGGGAGAAAACGAGGGTGAGGATGTGACCGTGGGGGTTTCTGGGTGAGAGTGTGATGCTGGTGAAGCAGAGCTGCCCTGCCAGGTGCTGGGGGAGCTCAGTGAGCTGCATCCCTGGTGACTGATCCCACGGCGATACCATGAGGCCTAATTCCAGACTCCTTTGGAATTCAAGCTGGGGCCTGACTGGGTTAATTCCTTGTGCAGCTCAGCCAAGGGAAAGGACGGATGATTCTTGTTTTTTCCCTGCAACATCCATCCATTCATTCATTGATTCATTCAGCTCCTGGCTGCATTAGCACACCTCTGCTGCCTCTCTCCACCTGGGTTATGTATTCAGAGAGAGAGGGATGCTTTCTAAAAATAACCTCCTGGTTTGATGTGTTTCTGGAATTATTCCGTGCAGCTCCAAGAACCTGCCTGGAAAGGCTGTCCAGTTCCTTGATGTTTCCTTAAAATGCAGCTAATCCATGTAATCTCATTAGAGCAGTAGGTGATTATACTGACAGCAGGCTTTAGCCCTGGTCCAGCAAGGCTTTTTATTCCCCAGCTATTATCTGGGTGGCTAAAGCTCACTGGGAGTGTATTTTGGATCCTCCTGGCCTGTTTTAGGAGCATGATTTCCAGTGGTTTTGCTCTAATTCTCTAGGAAAATGTCCCTATGGAGAATGCCCTGCTCTTTATCAAGGGCTGATGCAGCAGTGGTCGAGCACCACGTGGCTCCATCCTGCATCTGGACAGTCTCTTGGGTGGATTATTAATTCTCCTGGGCTGTCCAGGATGGGTTGCAGGTCTCTGTGTGCTCAGTCTGGCCTCGCCCCTCGCTCTGGCAGCCCTTCAGGGCACCATAATTTTGGTAATGTCCTCTCGTTTAATGGTAATTTGCCTGCTCAGATGGACGTCTCTGGTCCTGGTGCTGAGGAGGGGATGGAGGCAGGAGCAGGTGGCTGGAAGTACAGCCCCCCCTCAAGCCTGGAGGAATAAAGGGGCTCTGGGGGTTGTTTTTGGCTGGGATCAGGTTTGCTCCCCACACAGTTTTGCCTCCTTTTTCCCTCTCTGTAAAGCCTGTCTTTGTTGTTTGCCCAAGCTGAGCCTGCAGATCTGCCAGTGGCCCGTCCCCCAGAATAAACTGGATGAGATTTGTCAGGGAGCAGAAGGATTAAAGGGGGAGGGTTGGAGGCCAGCTCCGAGAGACACCAGTGCAGCACTTTTTGGAGATCCCAGAGCAGTGTTTCGAGAGGACATCAGAGATACCCATCTCCTGGGGCCCGCTGTGGGTTGGAGAAGCTGCTCTGCCACCTCCCAGCTGGCACATGCTGCACATACCTCCTCTGGGGCAAATTCCTGGTGCAGCAACAAAACCTCTAGGGCTGTTTCTGTATGTTTTGTTTTGGTTTTTTTTAAATTTTTTTTTAATAACCATCCTACTTCTGCTGGTCTTGATCCAGCCCCTCCAGTGATAACACAGGCAAAGTCCTGACCTGTGGCATCCCAGGGAGGAAAGGCTTAGCTCTCCAACAATATCCTGGCAGAGAGTGGATTTCTCCTCTCTATTTTATTATTTTTTTAGTGGAATAAAAGGCTGGTAGGTGCCAAACCAAAAGGGGTGAAGTGATTTGCCCCCGTGAGGCCCTATGTTTCTGCTCTGATTTACAGCTTGGGGAGAGCCATCCCTTCCAAGAATTGCTTTACTTTGCTAACAAGAGATAACTCCACAGAAGGTTTCAAATCCAGTCTGCTGACTTTAAATCCAGGCTGAGAGCTGGGGAGCTGCAGGATGGAGGCTTGGGGTGTCCTGGGTGGTCACAGGGATGGAGCTGGGCCTGGGCCCCTCTGGAGGGAGGCCCAGGGGCCGTGTTTGTTCAGGCACTGTCTGGATGGTGTCTGGGGTCCCCCTGGGACACGAGGCCTTTCCCCCCCATGTCTGGGCTCTGTCCTGCCCCTCTCAGTCCCCTCCACGCCTGGCTGGCCACCGCCAGCAGGTCAGGGACAGGCGGGTGCCTTCCCCACACTGCTTCAAGTCCCTGCGAGTGTCAGCAAGTTCTTCTTTGTTTTCTGTTCTTTCTGTGAGCTAATGAGCGCTGTCTGATTTTTCTCTCTCTCTATTTTTTTTGTTTTTTAATTCTCTCTTCCTGAGTATACATTGGCCTGTCCACAAGTGCCCTAGCTGTTCAGGAGGAAAATTTCTGCTTTCCTGAGAGAGGTTTGGGCAGCAGAGGCAGCTTTTCAGCCGATCCTCTTGCTCATGGTACAGTGCCATGGATGGGGAAACTTGTGTGTCTTACTGCTCTTCAGGCCAGGACTCTGGGGCCGTTTTGTGTTTCCCTCTGGCTTTTTTTTTTCCACAGCTTCAAGAAGATTTTACCCTCTTTGACAGTGCTGCTCGATGCCTTGTGGCTTTTACCTGGTGGTGGCACCTATGCTCATCTTCTCCAAGAGTTTCGTCTTGGATCCTGGTGTTAAAGGCATCTGATAAATCCTGCTCTCATAGAGGCAGGAGTGTGATGCACTGATCCACTCCCGAGTAGGTTGTGTGGCTGTTGCTGCGTACCGCTGTGCTGCCAGGGCAGGGTAGATCCCAAGGGAAAACGCGGCTTGTGAAAAGCAGTTTACTTGTGTCATGCAGGGCCACATCAGCAGCTCCAGTGGAGCTGGGAGGGTGAAATCCACGTTCAGGGACCTGGAGTGCACTCGCTGATGTGACTCTGGTAATCTCTGCCTCTTTGCCATAAGCAGCTCTGGTGTAAGAGGGTCTGATTCTGCCCGGGGGCGTCATTCTGCCGCTCACGATTAGAGAGGGGCAAACAGCAGCAGCCTCGGCAGCTTATTTCCAGACAGGCCCCAGACTTGCCGGTGCTCGTGAGTTTCTGGAGTGCCAGGGCAGGGTGTCTCACCCTTGCCGGGGTGGCTGAGGACGTGTGGCACAAGAGCATCTCCCGCTCTTCAGCACCCTCCAAAAGATGAGCTGTTTGTTGGCTGTATTCACCATGAGGTTTGGGGAGCCTGGGGACGGGTGTGGCGTCCAGCGACATGGTTTGGTGCTGAGCATGGTGGTGCTGGGTGAATGTTTGCAGTCAGTGATCTCAGAGGCCTTTCCCAGTGTTCGTGGCTCTTCTAACAGCTCCTTCCTCTGAGATCCAGCTAGTTTTGTCGGGGTGGGTTCTTGCCTCGTGATTTTCCTGTTTTCCATCTCCTGTTTTCCATCTCCTGATGGATCCTGGGTACCAGAGCAGAGCACTGGGCTGCCTGAGGGTCTGGGAGGGGGGCAGGACACGGATCCCCGCAGTGTTGTGAGAGACACCTCGTGTTCCTGGGCTAAGCAGGAGGTTACAGAGCAAGGAAACACATCCTGTGGTCCCTTCCTTGAGCTGCAGGAGGGAAGGGGAGAGGCTGTTTGCCCAAAGGAGAGCGGAAGCTTTGCCTTTACCTGTGCTCAGCTCCCAGGAGCTCCCTGTGGGATGTTCCTGCAGAACTGAGCGCCTGGAGCTGTGTTCATTGGTGGGAAGGATCAATCAGATTTCAGCCCCGAAGCGGTTGCAGGCGTGGGAGCGAAGAGCAGCAGGAGCCTCGTCCGTATTTCCCGCTGCTTCAGTAGCTCCAGCGCTGTGCCTAAAGCTTGGAGAGCTTTCCTAAAGACAGGAAAACCTTTGGCAAGTCCAGGAGCAGTGGGCACTGAGTTCCCGTATCTCAGCGCACTGATAAAGGATAAAAGACTTGTGGTGGGATGATGAGAAGGAGGGATAGGATCAATAAGCTCAGCCCCAACGCCGCAGTGTTTCATCTCGGGCCCTGTCGAAAAGGCTGATGAGACCTGGTGGTCCGTGAGATCCAGCCCTTCACAAGGTGCTCAAGCAAAGGGATCGCTGTTATCCTCCTTTAATTAGCACCTGTGGTGCTCTGTTAATGACGGGCATCTCGTTCAGACACTTGAGCTTTAATGAGTTCATCCAGCTGAAGAGGTCTCAGTCCCTCGGAGCCGGGTGGGTGGCCGCGAAAAGCCCCTCGTGGTGCCATGGTTGGATTTTGTGCTGAGAAGTGCTGGGAGCTCGCTGGGATGTGACAACAGAGAGACCCCCGAGGGCACCCAGAGCCCCCCTCGAGGGCACCCAGAGCCCCCCTCGAGGGCACCCAGAGCCCCCCTCGAGGGCACCCAGAGCCCCTCTGAGGGCACCCAGAGCCCCTCCAAGGACACCCAAAGCCCTCCTGAGCTTTCAAGGGGCAAAGTGAGCAGAAAGGTCTGTGCAAATCCCAGCAGTAACTTGAGGCCAAATGCCCAGAGGAGACTTGGGGAGGGAAGGAATGGAGGAATAAGAGAGTGGAAGGCAACTTCTTAGTCCTCTCACCCGTGAATTTGATGGCACTTGGGGTCCTAATTGTAAGGACTCTGTGAGTGTGTGAGAGGTAAATTGAAGCTGAAATACACCCAGTGTTCATCAAGAGGGAACACGTCTCCACATCTCCTGCATTATTCTTAAATACACAGTGGGGTTTTTTTTCTGAATTTCATGGTGTGATTTTCCATGTAAGCCACACCCCTGGCCTGTCCTTGGTCACCTCTCTGTGCCCACCCATTCCCAGGTGGCCGGAGGTTGAGGTGCCTCCACTGATGAAAACAAGTCAGGTTTATTTTCACTGCACCTTGTCTGGGTGTGACTATAAATTCTGTCACTCTCTGCTGTGCTCCAGGACCTCTGTTGTCCATGTCGTGCTGCAGCTTGCCCTGAGGCTCCCACTGAATTTGGCTTTCTTAAGTGGGTGGCAGATCCTGGCCCCATCAGCCTGAAAACCCCCCCGGGACTGTGGTTTGTAGTTCCATAAAAGCTGACCAGGGTTTCCATCAGCCCAAACACTGTCGCCGCTGGTTTTGTGGCCCCTGTTTTTCATTAGGCCACTGAAATAACACTTTTTCATTACAGCAGACACAGAGAGTCAGGGAGAGAGGGAAAACTGATGCTGCTGATGGTGAGACTCGTGTTAACTGCAGCCCTTCTCTGGGAAAGCACGTTTAAAATAGTTGGGTGGTGGTTCTGCTGCTGCAGTTTCCAGGCTTGGATGACTTGGGAGCAGCACTCAGCCTTGTGTGCTCGCTGTGTTTAATTTCTGCAGTGCTTCTAATGAAGTAACTGGTCAGGAGGCTGGAAAAACAACTCCTGGAGCCTCCCGTGGAAGACTCGTCAGACCCACCCTCTGGCTTTGCTGCTGACTTGGTCGGAGGAGGCAGAGGTAGGAGGGACAGGCAATGGTCAGACCCCGGAATGGTTTGGGCTGGAAAGGGACCTTAAAGGCCATCCATGGGCAGGGACACCTCTCACTGTCCCAGGCTACTCCAACCTGGCCTTGGACACTCCCAGAGATCCAGGGGCAGCCGCAGCTTCTCTGGGAATTCTGTCCCAGTCCCTCCCCACCCTCACAGCCCGGAATTCCTTCCCAATCTCCCATCTCTCCCTGCCCTCTGCCAGTGGGAAGCCATTCCCTGTGTCCTGTCCTTCCATCCCTTGTCCCCAGTCCCTCTCCAGCTGTCCTGGAGCCCCTTTAGGCTCTGGAAGGGGCTCCAAGGTCTCCCTGGATCCTTCTCTCCTCCAGGTGAACACCCCCAGCTCTCCCAGCCTGGCTCCAGAGCAGAGGGGATCCAGCCCTCGGAGCATCTCCATAGCCCCCTCTGGATTCTCTCCAGCAGCTCCAGGTGCTCCTGCTGCTGTTCCCAGGGTTGGAGCAGCTCTGCCGGTGGGGTGTCACCTGAGGGGCAGAACCCCCATCTTGTCCCGCCTCTCTCTCAGTCCTGTTACCTGCTGGTCCCTCAGCTGTGGTGCATCTCCCCGAATTTTCCAGTGGACATTCAGTGGGGAAGGCCCAGAGCAAGGACAGGACATGAGCTGACACCCTCCAGGTCCCTCCTTTTGGGGGTGACTCTGTCCTGGCCCCTCTAATTGCAGAAGGTGCTGCAGGGTCATCATCCATCTGGGCAGCGAGACGTGGCCAGCAGCCCCTCAAGGGGCTTTTCTTTTGAGATTAAAAAGGGCTCTTTCTTCCCTTTTCATCCTTGTGTGTTGCATTTTGTCCTCCAGCGCTTCTAGAATGCCACTAATTATTATTAATTAAGCTGATGAGGCAAAAGTTGGTTTATTTTCGTTGCATCCAGAGCAAGCCAAGGAGCTCTGGCTCACACCACGTCCCCTCCAGCACCCCCTGGGCTCAGCAGCCACGGGGGGAGTTTGGCTCGTAGGGTTGTGGAAAGAGGGTGGGTTGGAGGGGACCTTGAGGCTCATCCAGTCCCAGCACCTTCCCCTGGTGCCAGAAGGGTGGTCAGCGTGGTGGCTCTGGGTGATGGGGCTGAGAGGTGGGACGCAGAGGTGGATCTCAGACCTGACCTGGCTCATGTTGGCCCAAGCCCCGCTTCACAGAGTCCTTTTTGCAAGTAGGAATGTTTTGGGGTTGGGTTTTTTTAATCACTTTTCTTGGTTTTCTTCTCCTCCTCAGA
Source organism: Pitta sordida (assembly GCA_013390025.1). Taxonomy (NCBI): domain Eukaryota; kingdom Metazoa; phylum Chordata; class Aves; order Passeriformes; family Pittidae; genus Pitta; species Pitta sordida. The sequence goes on from WEKX01024996.1 coordinate 35,805, forward strand.
CACCCAGGAGAGTCGTGCAGAGGCTGAGGTCTCCAGCACAGACTTGGGAAGCTCAGGTTGTTCACCACAAGTGGAAAGTCTCCAAGCTGTGCCTGTTGTGGCCCCAGCCTGCCCTTAAACCTTCCTGTGGTACTCAGACCCTCCACCACCCCCCTTGGGTTTGGTCAACGTGTTCAGCCCCCAGGGGAACCTTCCTGCATGGGGTGCTCTTTCCTTGCAGAGCTTCGGCGTTTATTTACCTTCCTTTTCCCTTCCAATCCTTGTTTCCCACCTGATTTTAACTCCTTCCAGAGGCTCTCTGTGCCCTGACAGCAGGGACAGCTTTCCCCGTTAAACCCTCGTGTGCGAAAGCCGGCGTTGGATAATTGCTGGATTTGGAAAGAGGCTGTAATTATTCTCTGCTTCCAAACACAGGAGCAGGCAGGCTTGCCAGACTGTTTGGTAACTGCTGGCAGATGCTCTTTCAGAGGGTATCCCTGCCCTGCCCACATCCCTCCCCGCCGTCAGATGGTCCGTGTGTCTTTGTTTTAACCATTCACTGGTTCCCTCTTCGAGGTGCTGCTCGTTCCTCTCCCACCTTTGGCGGCTGGTGATTGCTCAGGGGTTAATGTTTTCCCCTGTCGCTGTTCCCAGTGACTCCTGCAGGGTCTCACCTCACTTGGGGTGGGTTGCAGAGCCAAGGACAGAGCAGTGCCGGGTTAATGGAGCAACTCTGCTGATTAAGGGCTCTGACAGAGGCATGGTTCTGGCCTGGAGAGCACAGCAGGAGCAGATCCACGGGGGGGTTTTGTTTTATTTTCCTCCCTTCAGCAGCTGGGAATCTGGGATATCCCCCGTGCAAGATGTGGGGGCCATGGCCAGGCAGGAGAGGTGTCCTTGATCCACAGACATCTGCAGGGTTTAAAGCCTTGAGAAAGGCTCTAAAAAGTCGTCTGGAAGAAGAAGCCCAGCTGTTTCCTCATGCTTCAGGCCTTTTTGTTCCCTTCCGTTTCTAAATGAAGTATTTGCAGGTTGAAAATCACAGTGGGTTTGGGGTTTTGTTTTGGTTTTTTTTTTTTCTGGAAAAATTGAAGTGCTTTTCAGGGCTTTGAGCTCTCTGTTTCCCAACTCAAAACAGCCCTGAGAAAGCTGGAAAACGACATTTTGTCAAGAAAAATCTCCCAAATACTGGAACCCTCTGGGTAAATTTGCCAGAGGTGGTGCCAGCAGGTTCCCCTGCTGCCTGTCTCTTCTTTGAGAGCCAGTGAGTGCATCTGGTGGAAGGTTCCTCCGCTGCTCAGGGGAGTTTTTGTTGGTACAGGGGCTTTGAATCGTGGGATTACATCCCAGAGACACCACAACTTGCTGCCCTGTGTTGGGTCTGCGTTCACCTGTGTCAGCCTCTCAATGCCAGGGGTGTCATTAACTCTTTTCTTATTAACAGAGGGTGAAAAACATAACTTTTGTGTCATACCATTCATATATAAGTGTGTTCACTAACACTTTCCGAAGAGGGTCATAGGTGATAGCCCCACATTGTGTTTTCGGGCAAAATTTAAAACAAAACAAAACAAGGCAAGGAAGGGGAAAGGAAGAGTTACAGTTTTCTGTGTCTTAAAGATGGAAAAGGGAGAATGAAGCAGCTGGGAAACGCTGGTGGTGCCACATGCGTTGGGAGGGGATGGCTAATGAGCCTTGGAGAGGTCATGTTGGTCGTGGTTGACCTTCAGCGAGCTCTTATGCGGGCAGGGCTGGTATAAAACGAACCCATCTCCTCTTCTCTTCCAGGCTGGGACCCGCTGAGGGATAAGGGGGCTGTGCAGCACCGGGAGCTCCTCGTCAGGCCTCAACGATCCGATGGCACTTGGCTCCGCCAGCGAAACACGTAGAGGGGGAAGGCATTTGAGCTGCAAACGTGGAGACTCACTGCACTGAAAGAAGCCAAAACACTTGAGTTTTGGCCTCCCAAGCCTTCTCTGCCATTGGCGTTCCCATGTGCCAAAGATGTGGCCTGCCTGTTCCGAGGAGGGAGCGGTGAGGAGGGCGACGCCTTGGTGACTGCTGGGGAGCCCGGCCGGTGCCTGGATGCTCTTCGCTGGTGGGGGAGGCACTGCCAAGACTCGTGGGCAGGGAGGGCGTGGGGCAGCAGGGGGGCCATGGGGCTGTTCTGGGCTCTGCCCCGCGGCGGGGCTGCCCAGCTGCCCCGGCACTGAGACATCAGGGACGTGGGGCCCAGCGTCCCTCTGTGCCACCGGCCCCGTGCCTCGGCATCATCCCCAGGATAGCGGAGAAGGGGAATGAGACAGGGGCTGGAAAATGTAGCCATGCTGATTTTTGAGTCTCAAGAAAAAGAACCTTTCTGCTTTGCCAGAAACCACTGGGCTGCTTGGAAAGTCTCTCCTACCCCTTGATTTCTCACCCAGATTAGAACATTTCATTTCTCTGTGTGTGCGCGCTCAGATTTACCTTGGCTATGTGTCATCTTGAAGAGGTGGGCTCAGAGCGAGACCTCCCTGGGCGTCTCTAAGTTAATAATGAGGGGCTCGATTCCCAGCCACTCCCGCGATCCAGAATCCCTCCGACTCTCTCAGCCACTCGAGTGAGGGCGGAGGAAGATCCTGCCATGGCGGAGAAGTGCGAGTGCATCGCCAGCATGTACGGCTACGACCTGGGCTGTCGCTTTGTGAATTTCCGCCCCTTGGGCTTTGGGGCCAACGGGCTGGTGCTGTCTGCCCTGGACAGCAAGAGCTGCCGCAAAGTGGCGGTGAAGAAGATTGCGCTCGGCGACGCGCGGAGCATGAAGCATGCCTTCCGCGAGATCAAGATCATCCGCCGCCTGGACCACGAGAACATCGTGAAGGTCTACGAGGTGCTGGGCCCCAAGGGCGCCAACCTGCACGGGGACCTCTTCAAGTTCAATGTGGTGTACATCGTCCAGGAGTACATGGAGACGGACCTGGCGCGGCTGCTGGAGCAGGGGAAGCTGGCCGAGGAGCACGCCAAGCTCTTCATGTACCAGCTGCTGAGGGGGCTGAAGTACATCCATTCGGCCAATGTCCTGCACCGCGACCTCAAGCCGGCCAACATCTTCATCAGCACTGAGGACCTGGTGCTGAAGATCGGCGACTTCGGGCTGGCCAGGATCGTGGATCAGCACTACTCGCACAAGGTAGGCCGTGCCCGGGTGCTGAGGCCAGTGCTGTCTCGGTGAGGAAGGCGTTGTACACTTGTAGGGTGACGTACTTGTAAGTACTTGTAGGAGCTGGGGTTGTTCAGCCTGGAGGAGGCTCAGAGGTGACCTCCTTGCTGGTTACAACTACCTGAGGGGAGGTTGCAGTCGGGTGGGTGTGGGTCTCTTCTCTCAGGCTGATGACACCAGAACAAGAGGACATGGCCTCAAGCTACACCAGGGGAGCTTTAGACTGGATGTAAGGAAGAGGTGTTTCCCAGAGAGAGTAATCCCTCATTGGAATGGTCTGTCCAGGGAGGTGGTGGAGTCGCTGTCCCTGGAGGTGTTTAAGAGTAGGCTGGATGAGGAGCTCAGTGACATGGTCTGGATGGTGGGAGGTTTGGATGGATGGAGTGTGGTGCCCATGGTTCCAGGGTTGTGGGGCTGGTCCTTGGGTGGGAGTTCACTTGGGAGTTGGACTAGATGATCCTTGTGGGTCCCTTCCAACTCAGAATAACCTGTGAACATGGTTGGGCTGCGGTGGAGATCCTTGGGAGAGCTGGTTCTTGAGCCTGTTTGGGCTGCTCCAAGCCCTGCTGGGGCAGTTGCTGCTGGCGATGGTTCTCCCTTGCCCCAAGCCAAGATGTGTTTTTAACAGAATTGCATCACAGAATGTTCTGAGTTGGAAAGGGACCCATGAGGCATCGACCCCACCTCGTCAGTGGTGGATCAAACAACCTTGGTGTTGTTAGCGCCATGCTCTGACCAACTGGGCATAGAACAATTTGTGTGGGGAGGGACCTTTTAAAGCTCAGCTAGTCCCACGCCCCCTGCAATGAGTGGGGACACTTTGAACCGGATCAGGTTGCTCGGAGCCCCATCCAGCCTTGAATATTTTCTGGGCACAGCTGAGATCTGCTAAAGGTGCCCCGGGGCTCTCCAGCACTGCAGGGAGGGCACAGGGAGGGTTTGGGCCATTCAGGTGTCTTTTATATCACAGACATCAAATACATGCTCAGGTGGACTGTGAGGAGGTGCCTGTGGTCCAGCTGGAGTGACTAAGCTCTGTGGAGCCCACACGCTTCCTAAAACCCCTGATTTTGGTTGAATCACACTTAATTTTAACACGGGGAGAGAGGAACAGATCTTTGAGATGCACAAATTCTTTCATCCGAGGTCAAGATCCAAATAACTTATAAAACTCTTTGCTGGTTGGTATTTGGACACTGGATTATGTTTAATGCAGGTCGCCTTCCAGACTGGAGCTTTTGAGCAGCGGGGGGAATGTGGTGGAAGCTCCATCAGCTCTTGGATCCACATTTCTTCCTGGGAGAAAACAGAATTATTTATTTATGGTTATTTACCACCCAGCTCAGGGAGAGGCTCTCGGCTTTGGGGAGGCTGTTTAGTTTGTTTAAAGCCAGGTAACTCCCAGAGAAAACCCCTGCGAGCCAGGCAAGGCTGCCTGAACACAACAAGTCCCTGATTTAAGGAGTTTCACGTTGTCAGGGGCTGCAGGATCCGGGTAGGAGCCATCTGTCCGTGTCTGCTATTGTTATTTTTAACGATTTAAGCGGTCCTGTGCTGCCTTAATAATGGAGTGGAAATTGCTGTCAAGGGCTGCAGCTTCGTGGTGGGGTGTAGCTCCCCAGGATGCCATTTCATGAGCATCCTCCAGCTCCTTGTGGGGTGGGAGGCTGGGTACTGGTCCAGAGCGGAGCTGCAGGCAGCAGCACCACGGGTAACCCTGGTTTTTTGGTAGTTCCTGGTGATGCTGTAGCTGGGTGACAGCTTGTAGAGGTACAGCAGGAGGCCTTGGTCGGGGTCAGCCCTGCCTTTGACTCAGAGAAGTCAATTCCTTTCTGTATTTCACCTTTCAACCCTCTCCAGGGCTCGTTCAGATTTATGAGCTCCTTGGCCCCATGCTTTTGCAGGAGGGAGAGAGGAGCAGCGTGGAGCAGGGCAGGGATCCTCACACCCTGTGTTGTGGGGCTGCCCAAAGGCTCCCTGGTTAATTAACTGCCTGGTTAATTCACTGCCTGAAGACCCAGGAGGTGCAAACCCCTGAAGGCAGGGCAGAGCTGCACCCCCATTGTGGTGGCTTCTTGCAAGGCCTTGAAGCGAGGAAGGGTCACCTTAAGCACTGGGGTGTATTTTCCTGAGTGTGTTTTGTATCTGGAATGTGCCTGTACTGGTGACTGGGCTCTGATAGCACATAAAAAATGTCATGTTGTGGGGTGTTACTTGTCTGTAAGGTCACACCTCTTCCATGTTTCAGGTTTCAGACCTTCCTGCTGTGTTAAAATGGCAAATAAGAGCTGTGAGCAGAGTTTTAAACATGGTTTAGGGAATACCACGTAAATAACAGCCCTTGCAGGGCCGGGTGTCTCATTTCCATGACTTCTGTTGGGCAGATGCAGAGCAGGATAACGTGGGGTCACTTCCAGCTCTGGTAGGTGCCGTGGATTACAGCAATCACAGCCCTGTCTGCATTTCTCCCACCAAATTGGCCGGTGTTTGCTGCTCAGATCCCTTTTTTCAGTGTGTCTCCTCCTCGCCCAAAGCTTGCCTGGAGCAAACGAGGTGAATTTCCAGCTGCCAAGGCCACATCCAGACCTCAACGGCTTTGATTTCAGCCCTGACTCAGACGTGCACACTTCAAAGCTTGGAGTGGGCTCTCTGATCTCAGGGGGATCAGGTGTAGCAGGACAGGACCCTCGGGAGATGATGCTGTGCACCCCCCCCTCTCTGTCACGCTGTCCCCTCCCATGCAGCCACGCAGGCTCCTCCCTTTCCCTTTTCACCACTCTGGATTTATCTGTCTAGAACATCTCCCACGTCAATCCCTTTTAACCTTGGTGGCTGCTGTTCATGGTTTGAACACTTTGCCACTCTCCAAACGGGTCCATCTACACCAGTTTTGGGAGGGAAGAGTAAAAGTGAGGTGCTGCCCTCCCTCAGCCTGTGGTGGGCAGGGCAGATGGCAAAGCCAGGAATTGAAAGTTGGCATAAATACCCGTGGGTGTCTAGACTTTAAAATAACAAATGCTTTGTAGGGCAGACTCGTTCCAGGCCATGTGTGACGTCCCACGTGGGGTTGTCACCCGGTGCTGCTCAGACTGGAGTCAGGGGACCTGTTGCTGTCTGGGAAGGACAAGGGAGATGTGTTCAGTGCAGACAAGCGAGGAGACCACAAACCAGAGCCTTCCTTGCCCTCCCTGTGTTGTTCAGCACCTAATGGGGAGTTTACAGGGGCCCTGCCAGAGGACCCTCTGTCCCTTTGCCTCTTGGCACCATTCCTTATAGAATTAACCCTCAGCAATTCCACCCCGAGGGGGTGTAGCCCACTCTGGTGGTGAGCAGTTTACAGACCCACCTCCAACCCTTTGAAGCCCTCCCATGGTTTCCTGCTGGCTGATCTCAAACACAGCTGCTCACAGTGAAAATAGGGAAGTTCCCAGGTGGGTCCTTCCTAGGACTGCCCTTACCTGCCTTTTAAAAAACCCTGCTGTGGAGAGGCAGGGTTAGTCCTGGGTAATTCCAAAAGCTTGGGCTTGTTGCTGGTTTTTGGGTCCCCAGGAGTGCACAAATCCTGATCATGGTTGTGGATGGAGCCCGTGGCTGGATCCTGGTGGATTCCCACCTTACAAGTCTGCACCTCTCGCCTCTGAAGCTTTTTTGGCTGCAGGAAGCTGGATTTAGGTGTGAAGTACCCTTGGCAGGGCTGCAGCATCAGAATCCATGGATCCTGGATTCCCATGTCCCCTGGCTTCAGGGAGGAGTTCCAGGCTTGCGTACCAGTTGTTTTGGAGCACCAGTGGCCCTTGTGTCCCCACGTGCTGTGCCAGCATTCCCTGGCACCCTCAGGATGTGGGCACAGCACCAGTGGGATACCAGGATGTGGCAGCACCTGCCCTGAATTGTTTCTCCTTCACATGAAATCCATGTGGTGTAAAGATGAGAGGAAACATTAATTTTTCTTGGGACTGTGCTGTTTGGTGCTTGTCCTGCCCATGGTGAACTCATCACCTTCACAGGCTGCCTGAGCCATTCCCACAGACACCAGAGGAGAAGCAGGAAAACCTGAAAACTGCAAACAAGCAAAAAAAATATCGGGGGGGGGGGGGGGTGGGCNNGGGGGGATTGGACTTGAAATTTCTTCCATTTTTCAATTAACTACAAGATACTGGTTTTAAAGAGATCCAAGTGGTTCTTCAGCGTGGGAAGGGCTGTGCTGAATCCACAAAATATTTGTCATGAAGATGTTATGTTCCATCTTAATTAAGACTAATTATTATACCTCTGCTCGCTGTGTGTCTTTCTGTCTGGTTTAATCCGCACGAGTGGTGAAATCCTCGCACGGGGTGAGGGCTGGAAGGGCTTGGGACTTCCCCACCTCAGCACCACAGGCAGGAGCTGAGCCCAGACCTCACCTAGGGCTGGGTGGATCCTCGTCCAGGCCTCCAGAAAGCTGCGTGATCCTGGCTCCCAAGGCTGGGGGGCTGTTTCTCTGTGGAACCTGATGGTCCACAGGGCTGTAGCTGCTTCCTTGAAGAGGTTGGGCAGAATATATGCATTTTAAAAAGAAATGAGGGTCCAGCCCGTGGGTTTTTTTGGTGGAGGCAGAGCAGAGGTAGGTGCTCAGGACTGTGGTGCTGTGCTGCCCACTGGAGGGTCTCCAACCAGGTGGGAACAGCCTTCATTTTCATCATCCCCCCATCCCTCTTCCCCAGTAATTTCCCCCCTGAGAAAGAGGAGGGGTAAGGCAGAGCCCAGCAGTGGAATGCCATGGGAAGAGAACCTGCTGCTCCCCTCCCTGGGCCCTTCCTGAGCCTGGAGGTGGGTGATCCAAGCTCTGGGTTGTCCAGGGGGTGAAAACAGTGGGATGCAGAAGAGGGGAGCAGGACGAGAAGTGCTGCTGATTCTTCACCACGGGCAGCAGAAATGTGTCCATTGTATTCAGGGAGCTCTTGCAGGGGGTTTTATCCATCAGAACTGCCTGGAGAGGGGAATGTTTGGCTTGTTGCACCCTATGGATAGGGTGAGAACAGCCCTAAGAATTCAAATCCCTCTTGCTGCCACAGAGGAGAGAAACGAGTGTTAAAATCTGTGAGGAGGGTGGCGTTCCTCTGCTGGGAAAGAAGAGAGAATTGCCCTGGATTGGCACCCTCGGAGTTTATTTCCTAAGGATTCTCCACTAAATGCCCATGTCTCCGTTGTTGGGGATAATCGCAGCAGCCGAGAAGTGGTGGTTTGATGGGATGATGCCTGGGGAGGCTTTTTGTGCCTGTTCTGATTGAGCAGCATTAGCGAAAATACAACGGCATCAAACGAGGCTCCTCAGCTAATCAGTCTCCGTTATGACTTACCGTCAGAAGGCCAGAATTAAAATGTCCTTTTAAAAGCAAGCCCTTCACGATTAAAAGCTCGACGGCTGGCACGTTTGGGGGAGAGGAGCGTGATAAACCTCAGTGCGGGCAGGGCAGGAGGGAGGTGGTTCCTTGGGCTCAGAGCAGAAAGGTGCAGGGTGTCCTCGCTCTCCATCACCTGGATATTCCCCAGAAGGGCTTTCCCACTTATCCCATGGTGTCTTACCCTCAGGAGTCTTGGCCAAGAGCCCCTGGCAGCTTTGCTGCCCACTCAGCAGTGCTGTGAGACATCTGCTGGGGCAGGGGGCTCTGCTTCCACACGGCGCTGATGTTCCTCCCTAAGTCTGGGAGTTGGTTTTTTGACAATTCCCATGTTTTCCTGCGTGGGCTCAGGACACACAGGGTTTACTGCAGCAGCATGCTGAGGATTCAGGTGGGGTGAATGCTGCTGGCTCCTGGGAAAGGCTGTATCCTGCCGAGAGCATCTTCTGGGCCCTGCCAGCTTGGAGCCCTGTGCTCTGCCTGTGCCACCCCTGCTCCCATCCTGTGTGCCCCCGACACTCCCTGGGCTGCCTCACCGGGGCCTGCTCTTCCCTGGGAGCTCCTGGCCTTCACAAATTCATCTTGGATCCGTGGGAATTCATCAGTACATCTCGCCCTGCAGCTCGTTGGCTGTGGAAAGACCACAGGCACAGGGTTACCGGGAGGTGCAGCGAGCTAAAGGTAACCTTTAGGAGCTGAGCACCAAGCCCAGAGTCCTGGGGTGAGAAAGGCTCCCCTTGACACTGGGACCCATCAAAGTGTGCTTCAATAACTCCCCAAATCCCTCAGATGAGGGGGTGGTGGAATTTACGGAGGTTTTCCTGCAGGACCCAGAGGGCTGGAGTGGAGGAGCTGTGCTGCAAGCTGTCCTTGCTGACTTCTCTCTCTCTCTGTCTCTCTGCTGTTTCAGGGTTACCTTTCTGAAGGCTTGGTCACAAAGTGGTACCGCTCGCCCCGCCTCCTCCTCTCGCCCAACAACTACACCAAAGCCATCGACATGTGGGCGGCCGGCTGCATCCTGGCTGAGATGCTGACGGGAAGGATGCTCTTTGCTGGTAGGTTTATGCCTCCTCTTGATTCTTTTGGTGGTTGTTTTTTTTCCCCCTTCCCTCTTTCCTTGCTACCCAGTTCTGAGGAGGAATTGCCCTCTCCTTGCTCGCAGCATCGCTGCAGGGACCCTGGACGCTGGAGGTGTCACCAGAGCAAACTCCAGCTGCTGCTGTTGGAGGTGGCTGGTCTACAAGCTTCCCTTGGGGATGGAGGGTAGTTCCAGCCTCGGTTTTCACTCATCCTTCTCGTCCTTCTCGTGGTGGGATGGGTGTGATGGCACAACCCTCCCTGTGCCAAGCCTTGCTAGGCAGGGACAGTCTGCAGCCCAGGGGAAACCCTCAGACAAAGGGCAGTCATGAGGGGAACAACAAAACCTTTTTCTGTTCCTGTGTTTCCAGCAGAAAATAAGAGCCTTTTTTGTTGGGAGGCAGGATGCTAAAAGGAAAAAAAAACCCCACAAAATAAATCAGAAGGGGTGGCGTGTAAGGACAGGAGATAACGGTGCCCTGTCCCAAGAGGTTTGTGCCCTGTGCTGTGGATTTTAATTGTGGTTGATTTCTTCGAGGTGTTTCTTTGCTTTGAGGGAAGACATTTGACTGCCACCACCCATTTTCAGCCATTCCCATGGTTTTCCCGTGGGCAGGAAATCATCACAGATTCAGTGCAAGGAGGAGAAGGCAGCGGCAAAAAAAAAAAAGCACAGCGTGAAGCTCATAGTTCCCACCGCAGCGTTTGAAGCTCAACCTTGATGCCCTGGGGAAGCAAAATGTTTCTTTAATTCGGCCTTAGAAATGCTGCTTTTCAGGAGCAAAGCTGTGCTTCCCAAGCTGGGACACGAAGCTGTTCATCCGGGGTGGAGCAGGGGAGCTGAAGGAGCAGTTTTCTCTTCACCCAGCGCTCTGAATGACAAGGTTTAACGCCTTTTTGTGAGCAGCTGAGTTGTGTAAATAAATAATTAGACCCCATTAATAATGGAGAAGGACGTTTTCTTCACGAATATTTCAGCTCACGGCGGAGCCCCCGCAGCTGCTCCCTCCCCACCCCTGTGCTTGCAGCTTCCCTTATTTCTTTTGTGAACGCCAGCATCGTTCTGGAGAGGTGTCATTAAAATTGCCTCCCTCTCTCTGTTGGGGAGACATTAAAATTGCCTCCCCAAAATCTTCCAGTCCAGGGACTTCGGCTTTGAAATCTGTCCCCGACCTGGCTCCTCCTGCTGTTTCCTCAGGATGTGTTCCAGAAGCGGGGACACCTGCAGGTGGCAGGGCCTTTTCTGGGCTTGCTGGGGAGTTCACAGGTTATTCCGAGTTGGAAGGGACCCATGGGATCATCGAGTCCAACTCCCAAGTGACTCCCACCCAGGGATCAGGCACCACACTCCATCCATCCAACCCTCCCATCGTCTAGGCCGTGTCACTTACTCCTCGTGTCAAAACAAGCACAACTAGAGCAGGTTGTCCACACCCTCCTCTGGAAATCACGGCACAGCACCCCACGCTCTCCTGGCTTTCCAGTCTGCCCCCCAGCTCCTCTCTCAGCCCCAGCCTGGGGTTTTGTTTTACTGTTTGTGGATCCCCAGGGTGGAAGTGCATTGGGTGACACCACCGAGGTGTCCAAGCTCAAGGTCCTTAAGGCTCAAGGAGGCAGAAATAGCCACAGGGTGGGATTCCTCTGAACTCTGCTTGCTGTCTGCCTTAAAGGAGATTGACTGTGCCTTAGAAATATGTGTGCCTCAAATCCATAATTCTCATTAATAGCACCTGGAGAACAAGCTGATGTGCCCATCCTGGTGTCACACGTGGCTGGAGGTGAGGTCAGTCCTGTCCTGCCTGGGCAGGATGCCCCAGAGCAGCCAAAAACCTCCTTTGCAGGGCTGTTCCTGAGGATCCACAGCAGGTTAGAGGCCTGGAGATGGGATTTGGCAGATCACAGGCCGGGCTCATCAGCTGTGAGCCTCCTTGCTTCTCTGCTTTCCACCCCAGAGGTTGTAAATGAATAAGGTTGGTTAAAAAGCCCCCAGAGGTTGGCAGGATACTTAATTTAATGGGTGAGGATAAGAACTGGAGCTCAAAATACACATTCTTTTCGGGTTGCTTTAAGAATAGCCTGTAGTGTCGCTGTGGGGAGGTTCTGGCCTTGTGCCCTGTCCTCTTCCTCTGCCAGTCAGTGAAGAAGAGTGTCCACATCCTATCTTCCCTGCTGTCCAGGGAGGAGGAGAGTTAAAACCCTCAAACACCTGCACAACATCTTTGCTTTTCTCCTCTTTACCCCGTCCCCGCAGGATGAGGCACTTGGGAGGGTCCTGGCCCACCAGCAAAAACACCCCGCCGAAAATGATGCAGCTCACGGGAAGCTGCAAACCTGCAGCAGTTGCCTCACGCTGGGTAAAGGAGGGGTTGGAGGGAGTGGCAGTGGCACAATTTAAACCGAGTGCTCAGCGTAAATGGATGTAATTAACTCACTGCTCTGTCCCGGGTGCTTGGGTGATGCAGGTGGTTGGTTATCAGATGTCCTTCTGCCACAGAAATTAGTGAATATCCAGCAGAGAGGGACCCCAGCCCTGTCCCTGCAGGTAAATCAGGGTGGTTGGTTATTAGGAATAGATGTCCTTCTGCTACAGAAATTAGTGAATATCCAGCAGAGAGGGACCCCAGCCCCGTCCCTGTGACCTTTGGGTTTGGCAGGGCCCTGGGAGGCCACAACACACTCGATCATCCCAAAGCTAAAATCCGGTTTTCAGACCTTAGGAGAGCTCCCCACCCTGAGCAGCAAACAGGGAAGATCATCCCTAACCGAGCAGCTACAGCTCCCTCCAGTGACTCTTCCACCTTCTGCTGCTGAACGTCATCCAAGAGCATCGTCAGTGGATGCAGAAAAAAGAAGAGACGTGTCCTTGCGGGGTTCACCAGTGTCATTGCTTGTGACCAAGAGCCAGGAGATGGCACGGGGGGATCAGGGCTTGCTCACAGGGCTTGGCTGCCAGCCTGGAGAAGGGTTCCCTTTTCCAACAAGAGCTTCTTCTTCTCTCCTCGGGTGGTGGCGTCGCGTCGCGTTTGTTCCATCTGTAGTTGGTGTTTTTTCATTCCAGGAATTAATGACTTCGGAAAAAAGGTCCCCGGGAGTTACATAAAGGGAGGATAATGTCGGGGAATCGTGTTTCCTGGGAGCCGTAATTCAAGGCTTCCAGAGTTGCATTAGCAGCTTCTTTGTGTGGCTAAACGCGGTGCCTTTTGGCTGCCGGGAACCTGAGAGAGCGGCCACGAAGCCTTTGTGACTTCTAACGGCCTGTAATTTTGATCACAGTTTGGGAATTAGCCTGACTATCAAGGTGTTGGTTTCCTGATGGTTATCTCTGGTTTCCCCTGGAGCCATGCTGTGAATCTCTAAAATGACCTAAAATTAGCTTTTTCTGGAGGAAAGTGAATTAATTTGCTTGGGGTTGATACTGGGAGGGTGTCCCTCTATTTTTTGCTTTTTGTGTTGCTTGATCTCCTCCTGAGGCGTAGATGTGAGTGGGTGTGTGACAATGACTGTCTCGGATAATGTCAGTGTTGCTTTGGGGGTTATCTGAGTTCACTGCCATGGCCTGGCTCTGAGCTGTGCCGTTTGGGGTAAAAGTGGGTAAAACTGGTCATGAGTGCATCGAAACAAACCTTGTTGGAGCGATGAGACTGTGATGGATGGAGAGACCCTTTCCCAAGGGTCTCGTTCTGTTGTCAGTCATTCCCTTGATGGCCGGATCTCTTGTTGGCCAGGAGGGTTGTGTTTGGGGTCAGCTTCATGGGGTGTGAGTCTGGAAACCTCCTGCAGACCCACAGGGAGCTCTGGGCTGTGGAGGGGAGCCCTTGTGAGGTGCCGGGGACTTGCAAAGGACAGGGCAAGTGTCTTCCACCATCCCCTGTGATATGGCCTCTGTAGACTCATTGGAAGTGCTGTGCCATAAATAAGGTTGACTTGTCTTGACTCCTTTTGACTCCGTCCATCAGCCAAGCTCTGCTTTCCATTTCAGTAGCCCTGAAATCCATGAGTTGCACAGCAGGGACTCGGTAGCCCGAAAATTCCCGTTGGTTTGCCTGCCCCAGCCAGGTCACTGCCTCAATGACAAATCCTGCCTCTGATGACAGAATATTAATAACTGGGTTTCCTGGCAGACAGAGAAATCAATAGTGCTGCTCTGTGTTTCTACCAGGTACCTGTAGGAGGCTGGAAATCAGCCATGGAGCTCTTGGTCACATCCAGGAGTGGATGGGATTAGCGTTCCTTAACGAGGTGCTTATCTCCTCACCTATGGCATCCAGTCTTGAGTGGGGGCTGAGGGATGTGGGGATGAGTGTGATAAATCTGTCCTGAAATGAAAGGATTGAAAGGATACGTATGTAATTACACGTACCAGTTGTGGGGACTGTCACTATCACAGCCATGACTTGCTGCACATCATCCAGTGGGAGATGCTCAGGAAACATCTTTCCCATCAGGACAGCACAGAGGTCAGGCAGTTGCATCCCTTTAAAGATGAAGCTTTCACACCCCCAGGGCTGATAATGCAACACTTCCCCCCCCCACCCCCCCCACCCCGGGTTTAGCCTGTGTGTCTCATCTCACCACCTGTTTTCTGCCTGTTTAGGGGGTCACGAGCTGGAGCAGATGCAGCTCATCCTGGAGACGATCCCCGTTATCCACCAGGAGGACAAAGAGGAGCTGCTCAAGGTGATGCCCATGTTCATCAACAGCACATGGGAAGTGAGGAAGCCGCTGCGCAAGCTGCTGCCCGAGGTGGACAGTGAAGGTACCACCGCAGTGCCTGCTGGCTCTGGCAGTGCCCTTCCCCAGGGGTCACACAGGAATTCTCCCCGGAGGCCAAGTGTGGGCATTTAGGTGTTTAAAGGGTTGGCCTGATGAGGTGTTGAGCGATATGATCTAGATGTTGACGCTAGGTTGGTTGGGCTGTAGGTTGGACTAGATGATCTTCAAGGCCCTTTTCAGCCTTGTCTATACTGTGATACTGTGATCTCCTGAGCGAGAAATAGTCTTCTGGGATTACAGTAATACCTTGCTCATCCGCGGCTTTGCTGAGTCACGGTTTCTCAACCGCGAGTAGGATTTGCAGATTCGCGGAGTTTCCCGGTTGACACACGCTCAGTGCTTGCGTATTCGCGCTTCTGTGTTCGCGTATTCGCGGGGGTTTTTCGCCGCGCGCTGTATTCGCGGATCGGGAGATTCGTGGGGCCTGCGGGAGACCCATAATCCACAAATATGGAGGTAAGACTGTGTTCCAAGGTGCATCCTGTGCCTCTCCTTGAGCTGCCAGCGAGGGTTCCACTCAGAGGTTCTTTTTAAGGGCAGCTCGTTTCCTGGCTGTGCTTTTTGCGCGAACACAATTTCTCGTACGAAGTACAGCGAGGTGCATCCTTTTACCTCACAGACATCCATGAGATGGTTGTTACAGATGGGAATGTTGTCCTTGTGCTCTCCTGAGCTCCTTCCAAGGGTTAAACTGGCCACCTGCTTCTGTGAGGACGTCAAGACCCAGCCCAACTTGTGTTTGCTGGTGTAACTCTTTAATGTAAGACGTCCATTGCATGGCCAACATGACATCCAGCAGCTCAGGGTACCCGGGGACCGCGTCAGCCTCCGGCGAGCAGGGACGGATTTATTCCCTGCCATTACTCCTGGAAGAAAGGTCAGTTGTGCCCCTTACATAATTCATGGTCATTTTCCTGCCTCTCTGACCCGTAATATATCATGAAGTATGACTTGTAGTACGTCGTTCCACCACGCCTCGTGCCCACAGCCAATGACCTTAAGGAGCTATTGATTCCTTCCTGCTTAATTAGTCCCAGCGATGAAATGATCTCGCGGGAGACAATTGGGTGTTGGTTAATGTTTAAGTGCTGAGGCAGTCGGTGTGGTTGCCCTTTCTGCTGAGTGATTTTGTCCCTGAAGAGACTCTCCCATCCACGCAATTGCACTTCTAAGGGGAGTGTTTCTGGAGGTGCAGTGTGAGGTTTTAACTGTTTGTATTTCCTGAACTCAGAGAGGCTCTTCCATGAAAAAAATCGACTGGACAAGCAAGAACTTTAGTGACAGGATTTTGGCTCAGTAAAAAAGAGTCATTGAAGAAATCACAATCATACATTTACATTTAGTTCTGGTCACTTTAATTCCATCTAAATTTCATTTTTCATCGTCGTACAAAGAGTTCATGCACATCAGTCTTTCTGAAACCATGTTTGTCGCTCAGAATTCTTTAAAAATTAACGGGCAAAATAATTTAATACTGTTGGCCACGCCCAAGGCTTTTAAAACTTGCAGTAAATCTAATCCACGTAAGGATGTGAAACCAGGTGCCGTTTTGGGCTCACGCGGGGCGTGACCTGTAGTTCCTGCTGTAGTTCCTGCTGTAGTTTGAGGGTGTTTGTTCTGGGGGGTCCCGTGAGACTCGGCTGTTACTGCTTTGGGGGAATTAGTGAGCTCGTTTCTCTGTGCTCCACAGCCATTGATTTTCTGGAGAAAATCCTGACGTTTAACCCCATGGATCGACTGACGGCTGAGATGGGCCTGCAGCACCCTTACATGAGCCAGTACTCCTGCCCCGAGGATGAGCCAGTGTCCCAGCATCCGTTCCGGATCGAGGACGAGATCGACGATATTTTACTGATGGAGGCCAACCAGAGCCAGATGTCCAACTGGGACAGGTACAGCACCCAGGGGTGGACCACAGACCAGAAACTGGCTTCAGTTTTTGAGGAAAAAGTGGTCTCTGGCCTGGTCTGTGACTGGATTCCATCACATCTGTTCCAGACCCATGGGAGACACTTAATTTTCTTTGTCACATCGTCATCCCGGCTCTTGCTGACGCCAACAAGTGGCTCATCATGGATTTCCTCAGGGAGCAGATGTTGAGTCTGCATGTCCCAGTTACTGAGCACCTTCCTGCTCTTGGTTTTATCACTTGAGGCCCTTCCCTCTGTCCTCTTTTTGTATAATACAGGTTGTGCCATAACGTAATTCTTGTACCTTCTGGGGACAGGGCTCTGTTTGAAGCACTTTATTTATCATTTCTCAAGGTGAGGCCACAGATCTGGGGGCCTTGTTAAAAATCCTTGGCAAAGTTGACATTTAAATGGTGTGCTGAAAGCTGTGTTGGAGGTTCAGAGCAGCCTTGAGCTGAAGTCTCTCTTATCCTGGATGATCACTCCGGTCACCGGGCTGGTCCCAGCACCAAATCAGTCGCCGGAGGTTCGCTTGGTCACCTTTTTTGTCTCTTGGCTTTCTGGGCATGGCACAAGAAGCTGGGACTGAGTTCAGCCGGGGACCCACACCCTGGGCTTGTCTGAGGGACACTCTGATTGCTGATGTTGTTAATTGTGTTTTAATCCCACATGGAGGGAAAGGGAGGAAGGCCTAGAGGAAGGGGATGGTTGGTTGGGTTGCTGGGCTTGTATTCCTGCTCCTGGTCCCATCTCAAACTCCTGATAAATTACTCACAAACCCCCCTCCTGTCATTTTAACCCACAAGAAAAAGGTGTCTGATATTCTAGTATCAATAAAAATCAGAGTTTTGTAGGTGAGTGGAAAATGAGCAAGAAAAAGGCAGCGGGAATGTGGGAATTGACTTGAGACCCGGTGTTCCAAGCCAAGCCGTTGTCCTCATGTCTTCCACAGGTACCACATCAGCCTCTCCTCCGATCTGGACTGGAGGCACGACAAACACCATGAGATGGACGAAGTTCAGCGGGACCCCCGGGCGGGCTCTGAATCCGCCGCTGAGGAGGCGCAGGTGGACCCACGGAAATACTCCCAGAGCAGCTCGGAGAGGTTCTTGGAGCTGTCACACTCTTCCATGGACAGAGTGTTCGACGCGGATTGTGGGAAGTCGTGTGATTACAAAGTGGGGTCGCCTTCCTACCTGGACAAGTTGCTGTGGAGGGACAGTAAGCCCCACCACTACTCGGAGCCCAAGCTCATCTTGGATTTATCCCACTGGAAAAGAGCGGCCATTGCGCCCACGGCCGAGCTGTCGCTGGAAGAGGAGCCATCCAACCTCTTCCTGGAGATCGCCCAGTGGGTGAAGAGCACCCAGGTGGGGCTGGAGTGCCCCGGGTCCCTCACGGAGATCCAGGACCGGAGCCTCCCATCCTCCCCTCACCGCCTCCACCAGGAGCCCGCCAAGGTGGGTGGGGAGGCGGACCCCGAGTTCGATTTGGACGTCTTCATCTCCAGGGCGCTGAAGCTTTGCGCCAAGCCCGAGGATCTCCCAGACAACAAGCTGAATGAGATCAACGGTGCCTGCATCTCAGAGCACCCCGGGGAGATGGTGCAGGCGGAGGTGTACCAGAAGGAGCGGTGGTGATGGGGACCCCCCTGGATGGCCTGAGTGGCTTCCTGTTGTCATTGAGCATCTGTATGTGTTTGGGGTTTGGGGTTTTTTTTTAACACTGTACCAAATGCCTTTTTTTTGAGTAAAAGGCGAGCACAAACCACACATGCCCCCCCTTTTGATACCTTGGAAATCCTTCTGAGGGGGTTCCAAGAGGTATGAACGAAATACTGAGTTTCTTCTACTGCCTTAACACTCTTGCCTTGCAATCTCTGGGACCTGTTTGAAACTTGGGGGGGAAAATGACAGTACGTGGTGGGTTTACAAACAGAACTCAGATCAACTTACTCTCCTTTCTTCTTCTATAGCAACTCGACGAGGACAAAAAAAATCAGCATTTTCAGTGTGGTCGGACACTCTCCTGGTTTGAGGGGTTCCCAGAACAGCAAACTCTGAGCTCCTCAGAAGGAATGGAGAGAAGTGGTACCAGGAAGTGTCTGTGCAGGGAATGGCACCGGAGTTAGAAAAAAAAATTATCTCTTTGGGAATGTTCATGGAGAAGAAATTTGACCTACAAAATATGGGCCACGTGGGGGGTTTGTTTATTTTTTGGTTTGGATTCTCACACCTTAATTGGGTTCTCACACACCTAAATTGGGTTCTCTCACACCTAAATTGGGTTCTCTCACACCTAAATTGGGTTCTCTCACACCTAAATTGGGTTCTCACACCAAAATTGGATTCTCTCACACCTAAATTGGGTTCTCTCACACCTAAATTAGGTTCTCTCACACCTTAATTGGGTTCTCACATACCTAAATTGGGTTCTCTCACGCCTAAATTGGGTTCTCTCACGCCTAAATTGGGTTCTCTCACGCCTAAATTGGGTTCTCACACGCCTAAATTGTGTTCTCACACCGAAATTTTCAGATCCAAATACTCGGTCTGGGGCCCCGTGTGAAGCATTTTGATGTTAAGAACCTGGTGCCGTGTGAGTCCTGCTTTGGGCAGCTGCCCAGCAGACCAGCAAATCCCGAGGGGTGGGTTAGAAACGGGGTGTCCCAGGATGTGATGCTGCTTGGCACCACCAGCTGACACAGACTCTGCAAGGGCACCTGCCTTTGCTACTGAAAAAAAAAAAAAAAGAATTAAAGGATTCTACTGTTCTACCTTCTGGCAAAGATCCTGTGAAGAAAAACAAAGTAACTGGCCACTTTTGCTCCCAGGTTTTTCCGAGGTGTTGGTGTGTAAATAGAGGACACAACTGGCCTGCTGTACCTTCTGTTCTCATCCACACTCCTGAGCACCTTAATGATTAATCAGCTAACGAGAGTTTGTATGTGGAAGAAATGTTCTGTGCTTAATACTTGATACTTAACCAAACTCGGTAGTTTTTAAACGGGGAATGTGTAAATAGTGTGTCAGAGGCGTCTGCTTTCTGTGCTGCCGGGCTGTCCAGCCAGGTGGCACCACTTTCACTTGGAAAAGAGGAACTCCTGCACTCAGCAGCTCCCGAGGCCCGCGTTTAACTAGTCCTATACGAGTTATTTCCACCCTTTTAACGAGCAATTGGCTAAGTGTGATGTGATGAAAACTCACGACAAGACTCAGATAACACACAGCAGAATTTACTGTGTTAACCCCTGGATCCTGTTCTTGGTGGGGTCAAGGGCAGGTTTAGCTGTAGGAGAGCCCTACAACGTCTCCTTGGGGTGTTGGAAATGCCGTTCCTCCAGCTGATTAGTAGCACAGGTGTGAAGGCAGCCGACATGGGGCAGGGGTGGAGGAGGCGTCTGGAGGGCAAAGCCATCTCTGGCTGTTCCTTTGAGCATTTGGATGCTTCACCCCCCTCCCCCCCAGAGCAGCTTGGAAAGGGTGGAAGCAGAGGGGTGGCTTCCCTTGGTTCGCAGATTATTGATATACCTCAGCTAAAGCTCAGCACTTTTAGTGGTGGTGGTGGGAAATTCTGATGGTGGGGAGGCACTGGAGAAGGTCCCACAGCCCCTCTCGGCTTTGCCATGTGCCCGCCAGCAAAGGCTGGGAACGGGGTTGCTGGGCCCAGAGAGGGGCAGGTGGCAGCAGCCATAGGGTGTGCCCCTTCACTCCCTGGTGCCACCCAGGAGAGGAGCCGGTGACGCCCGTCCTCCACTGCATCGGTGAGAATCGGATGTCTGGGAGCCAACATGAGCTCAAACGCAACAAAGACCAGCAGTGTGAGAGCTGAATTCAAAACTCTCTTCCTGACAGATCCAACGACAGCTTGCCGCCGTTGTGTTGGGCACGGAGAGGTGCCGGCGCGGTGCTGGCCGCGCCCACGTCCTCCCAAACCAGAAGCCATTTTCTGCGGGTCGCCACGTCACCTCGACGGGGGCCCATGGGACTGTTTGTTATGGCCGTGGAAGGAACAGCTCTGCTTTTGGACGTTGTCTGCAGGGCCCACAGTCAAGGTGTAACATGAACTCCATGGGGAGCCAATGGAGCGCGTTGGAGATGGATTTTTCCATCTCGCTTCGTGAACTGTTATTTAATGTTGTTCTATAAAACCTCACGTGCTGAGGAAATGGGGATAAGAGGGATGGCTTTAATTTGCTGCCTGAGTGTGCTCAGCTGATCACAAGCCAGCTCTTGTTTTTTCATCTACAACAATAAAATACAAGGCCGGAGCCTTCCTTGAGTGGCAGCGTGGAGTTATTTTGCGTGTTGTGAGTCTTGAGGTGTTTATTCCCACTTGACCTGTGTCTGGGTTTCTGGTGCAAGTCACAGCATTCATTTAGGTTGGGAAAGGCCTCCCAGAGTGAACAGGATCATTCAGGTTGGGAGAGGCCTCCCAGAGTGAACAGGAACACACAGATCACATCAGTGTTTGTGTGCTGGGGTTGTTGGGTTGACTGGATTGCTTTTCACCCAAGTTGGGCTCAGGGTGATGGGAGGGGAGGGGGTTCAGGTCTGGTCACCCATGTGGTGGCTGCTGCGAACTGTTGCTTCTTGCAGTTTGAAGGGTAATTTCAATGCAGGATTCCCCACCAGGTGTTTCAGGTGGTACTTTACAGGTTCCCAGGTTATTCGGAGTTGGAAAGGACCCACAAGGATCATCCAGTCCAACTCCCAAGCCAATGCCCACCCAGGGATCAAACTCACAACCCTGGAACCATGGGCACCACACTCCATCCATCCAAACCTCCCACCATCCAAGACCATGTCACTGCGCTCCTCATTGAGTCTTCTCTTAAACACCTCCAGGGAATCCTTCAGGGAGAAGATTTAACAACTCCTTGGGGTGTCAGGATGGTGCCTCTGATAGTTCTGATGCTGGCCTGTGGTTGTTCTTCCCCAGCCAGAAATACACAACTGTTTTTGCCGTGGTTTTATTGTTAAAAATAAAAATGTTGCGACTCAGCAGGTGTTACAGGAACCAGATCCTCACAACTTTTACCACCAGAGAAAGGGATAAAAAATCAACTCCTGCTGCTTTCAAAAGGAGCTTTAGGGACACCCTGGGGAACTTCCCTGTGCAGATCTGACCTGGATGTGTTAAAACGGGGCTGGTTTGTAACCATCAGGCTGCTAAATTCAAAGAGTGTGATCTTATTTATCAGGAAAAATAAAAATAAGCTAAAAACACAAGCCTCTTCTGACCGAGCTCTTTGAGGTCTTGGGTTGTGGCAGAATGGATGGCCACAGGAGGATCTCAGAGGCGTTGCTTTGATTCACGTTGCAGTGAAAACGAGGTGTTTTAGGAGGATTTTATGAATTTCTGTGAATCCCTGGGGAGGTTATACCCAAGTCCACCTTGGAGGTGGAGGAGAAGCTCCCTTTGGAATGTCTGTCCCTGAATCCTGCTGGGCCCTATTGACAGTTTCAGTTCCAGTCTCCTGGTACACGAGTTCAGCTCTGCATCTCCCCTGTGTGAAGACAGTGAAAACACTTCCAAAAACAAGATGGGATGGGGATAGAGACCACCTGAGCACCCAGAGGTGATGAAATTCCCTTGATAAACAGTAACACACAGTAAGGGAAGAAAATGTTCCCAGCCAAAGCATTTTTATTCTGTTGTGCAAAGATCCTTTGCTCCTGAGCCACCACTCATCCCTAGAGCTGCCCTTCTCTCCAGAGAAGGTGTTGTGTGATGGTTGTTCATCACAGGCCGAAAAGGCTGTCACTGCAGCCAGACCAGGCCTTGCATTTGAGTGTTTCTGCTGTGGTCCCACAGCCCAGGCAGCTCGTTATTCTCTTCCTACAGAAAAAGGTGCAGAGAAATTGGCTTTTCTGGCCAAAACTGGTGGCGAATTGGCAGAGAACTGAAGGCAGCAGCGGCAGGAATGTCACCCTGTGAACTGCCGAGCAGCAAACTGAAATATTAAATCACAGAGGGGCTGGGCAGCAGGAGGCTTGGTGTCTTCCTTGGCTCTGACTTCCCTGTCTCCAGAGCCACCCACTGACATTTCACAGTGAACCGGCTCATTAGGACCCAGACAAACAGGTGTTTGTCAGCAGGTACTTTGTCACCTTAAATTATGTCCCTCCAGCACAGTCGCTGCCGGTAAATGCAAAGCTGTTCCATCCTCTCATCTTCCCGTTTGAGTTGTTGCTCCCCCAGGAGCGACGTGGGGTCCCTCTGTGCTGCTGGACCTTCACAGAATCACAGAATCACAGAATCACAGAACCAGTAAGGTTGGAAAAGACCACAGAGGTCGTCAAGTCCAACCTCAGGTGAGCGTCGTGCTCGTACCCAGGGTGTGTCAGCCAGCCTTGATCCCAGGTCTTGAGAACTGGCCTGGGACTTGCTCCTCCCTGCTCTGCCAGGACCTGGTCTGGGATGCAAAAAAAAAAAATGCTTTGAGGCCATTGGGAAGAGTTGATGGAAAGAGTGAGACAGGCTGTGGATCTCCTCTCCGACTGTGAGGTTTTTGTTGAACCAAAATGGTTCGGGTTGGGAGGGGCCTTCAAAGATCACCCGGTTTAGGGCAGTGAAGTGACAAGGAGTGACAGCCCACACGTCCAGCTGGGAGGGGGCTGGGCTCTGCTCTCTGGGGAGAGGGATGGAAAAGGAACGGGGTGGAGGGGGGAAACCCAGGAAAATAGGGATCCACGGAAGAAGAGAAGCCGAGGGATGGACTCACGGATCCTCAATCCAGGTACAAGAAACCTGATTTCCACCTGGGCTGTCTGGGGTGTGGAACTGGGACGGGATGGCTGTCCCCAGGCAGGGCTGTCACCCTGCAGGGCCACTGGGCAGCTGGGAAGAGTGACAATCCCTGCCTAAAGCCTGTGGCTCCTGGACCTTCCACCTGCCCGAGGCGACGACCGGTAATCCCACAAAAAAAACGGGTTCTGGCCCTTCCCCGTCCACGATGATCCCTCCGGGGACCCAACCTGGTGCTCTGCTGTCACCATCACCTGCGCCAGAGGAGCAGCCGGTGGTCTGTCATCCCACTCTTCCCCCTGCAGGGAGGAACAATGGGATCGCGCCTGCCCGGGAGCAGCTGCGGAATGGGGTCTGGTGGGGGCCATAAGAACCCCGCGGATGGAGGGAGCCAGGAGGGGCTTTGTCTCCATGAATCGCAGCTGGCAGGTGGGATTTTTTTCCCCCATCACCAGGGAGGCCGGACAGAATCTTGAAGTCAACTATTTTTTTCCGCCGCCGGTGTGGTCTTTGTTTGCCCGGGTTGGTATTTCAGCCACAAAGGTTGGAGCAGGAAAGGAAATGTGAGTGTTTGTCGTGTCCCGAGTCCACAAGGTCACCTGGATTGTAGATTGTACCTCTCCAGATTAAAAAATATGAGTTCCCATCCTCATCGTTGACGGTGGACTCACCGCTCCTCCGGCCCAGCAAAGAATGTTCCTCTCCCCGTGTGGGACTGAGTTCAGTCCCACTGAGGTTAAATGTTGGCTTTTAAAACACAGGAGGCTCATGCCTTTCTAGGTAAATCAGTCTGATTTTTAAAGGGATTCAAGTTCTCTTGGTCTCAGAGAAAACTCTTGCTCATGGAGGTTGTCAAGTGTTGGCGACTTCCATTCACAGCGGTGCTGATGAAATCGTGACGGAGGTCGGGTTCTCTGTAATTTAAGCTACAGAAAAGCCTCCAGGTCAATGCCAAAGCTCTTTTTGCAGTAGAGGTTTTGTAGCTGGCTCAGAACTGCCTGTCAGTGCCTGACACTGTCCCAAATCCAGGTGTCTCTACGTTCTGCACAGCAACACAACACGCTGTGCATGCAAAGGATTTGTGGCTTTTATTCGTTGTGTGACATGTAAAAATTCCTCACACAATTGTCTCTCCTTCATCAGGTCTCTTCCAAACCCAAACGCCCCCGTGTTTTAACCCCAATCCTCTGCTGCAAGGAGAGCTGGGTTCGAAGATGAGTTTCCATCCCAACCCTGGAACCAAAAAGATTGTGCTCCGCTTACGAGCTCTTTTCTCACTAATTTTGTAGGGAAACCACTTGGGTTTTTTTGTTGGGATGCTGTTTTGTTGGTTTTTTATCCCCGCCCTGGTCAAACAGAGGCGCGGCAGCCCCATCTCTGTGCCTCCTGAGCGATCAGAAGAGGGCAGTCCTTCCCTTCTTTACGCTCGAAATGAGCCTCGGAGCTTCACGTTGATACGGTCGCTCCGGTCAGGGAGGTGGATCCAAGCCCTGGATGTCCTCCCGTCCTTCCCTCAGGGTATTTTAGGAGCTTAGAGGCTTGAAAGGGAGAAGAAACACGATGTCGAGGGGGGCGGCTCGGAGGGCAGAGGTTCACAGGTTCTTCACAGGGTTGGAATGGACACGCAGGATCATCGAGTCCAACTCTCATCCAGGGATCGAACCCACAAACGCAGGTGGCTGTTGCTGATTCCTGGGAGAACTCTCCCAGTTTACGAGGCCAAGGTGGGTGTGTGTCTGCCCTGGAGCTGAGGGGGGGGTGACTACAGCGCCCAAAAATCAACCTGGAGGGTGGGATTCTCCCTGGAGCGCGGCAGAGAGGGCAGGTGTACGTAATTCTCCTCATTAAATCCACCACCCTCATGATGAAAAACCTTCTCCCTCCTGTCTGAGCACTGCCGCGACATCGTTTTAAGTGAAAAGATGGAAATGCTGCAGAAAGGAGAGAAAAAATATGATCTTGAGAATGAGGAACAAAAATCTTCTGTTTGTCAGGCAGAAGGGGCTGTGATAGTACAGCTGATCAGGACGAAAAAGGGAACAGGAAGTTCTCTTGACTATAGAGAGAAAAAAACTAGCAGAAAATTATCGAAATTCCAGAAAATCTTGATAAGGATAATACATAAAACCATGTTTTTTTAGGAGGGTGGGGTTGATGTGGTTTCAGAGTTACCACCGTCCCACGGCGATGGGGTGACTCTTGGGAGGTGCATTTCACCCCGACACGAACCACTAAAACACAACAACCTGCACAGAGGAAATGCAGAAGCATCGTGGAGTAGAAGTGTGTTGTGTTAAAAGAAAAAATAAATCCGTGGATGAATCGTCACCCTGCAGGGAGTGAGTTCTGGCACGGAGCTCCGAGAGCTCCAAGAGCAACAGCAGAGCAACAACACCGTGTGTGTGCCAGCAGAAACTCGGCTGTGCCGAGCACCAAATACGGCCAGAAAAGGGAGGAGGAAGAAAGGGCTGCTCCTCCTGCTCCGTTCCGTAGTGTGTCCCTGTACTGGCCCTGCTGAGGCACCCCCAGTGCTGGGGACACCCCTCAGACAAGAGAGACCCTGAGCATGTCCAGGGAAGGGAAGGGAGCTGGGGAAGGGGCTGTGGGAGCTGAGGGGGCTCATCCTGGAGAAAAGGAGGCTCAGGGGGGACCTTCTGGCTCTCTGCACCTCCCTGACAGGAGGAGGGAGCTGGGGGGGGGGTCGGGCTCTGCTCCCAGGGAACAAGGGACAGGATGAGAGGGAACAGCCTCAAGTTGCACCGGCAGAGGGTCAGGTTGGACATCAGGGACAATTCCTTTGTGGAAAGGTTTGTCCAGCCCTGGCACAGCTGCCCAGGGCAGGCAGGGAGTCCCCATCCCTGGAGGGATTTCAAAGCCGTGTGGATGTGGCACTTGGGGACACGGGCGGCCTTGGCAGTGCTGGGGAAGGGTTGGGCTCGATGATCCTGGAGGTGTTTTCCAACCCAAACGATTCCAGGCTGCTCAGGGCTGGGGCTCTGCGCCCTCTGTGTCAAGGACCCAACCTTGCCCTGGCTCTATGTGGAGCATCTCCACCACAACCTGAGTCCCCTGAGAGGTTTGGAGTCCGGGTTTGNAAGAGGAGGCTCAGAGGTGACCTCATTGCTCTTTACAACTACCTGCAGGGAGGTTGCAGTTGGGTGGGTTTGAATCTCTTCTCTCAGGCTGATGACACCACAACAAGAGGACAGGGCCTTAAGCTGCATCAGGGGAGGTTCAGACTGGATGTTAGGAAGAGTTTTTTCCCAGAGAGAGTGATCCCTCAGTGGAATGATCTGCCTAGGGAGGTGCAGTCGCCATCCCTGGAGGTGTTTCAGAGAAGACTGGATGAGGAGCTTAGTGACATGGTCTGGATGGTAGGTGTGGGTCCCTTCCAACTCGTAACATTCTGTGATTCTGCTATCTGGGTTTGCAGCCGGGGTGATTTACCAGTCCTGGGCGTCATTAAATGCCTCCGAATTCCTTCTATTTTTAGCCAGGCACAAAGTCATGACCTTGCAGGTTATTTTTGCCTTTTGTTTCCAGGGGCAGCTCCGGGTTATTCGGGCGTGATTCAAAGCAGGGGGGAAACGGCCGAACCCAGGGCAGGGCTCCCAACTGTGGTGAAGGTTTTGGTGAAGGTTTGGGGTTTTTTTTCTATATTTGATACTGTTACTATAGTGACTCTGCTTCCCTTGGGTGCTGCTCGAATCGTTTAAATCACGTTCAGAGCCAGTGGAGGATTAGAACTCTTACTATTATGCAAAAATCCTTGTCAAAGTGAAAAAAACTGTCGGTTTTTAAGTGGCGGGGAGGGGGGGGGGGGGGGGGGAGATGGGATGATGGGAAGGAATCGTTCCATGACTCTGGCACAGGTCTCCCAGAGAAGCTGTGGCTGCCCCTGGATCTCTGGAGGTGTCCAAGGCCAGGACGGAGCAGTCTGGGATCCCTCATGGATCCAGATCCCTGATGGAATCCAGCCCCTCACGGCCCTGTCCCCTCATGGATCCAGATCCCTGATGGAATCCAGCCCCTCATGGATCCAGATCCCTGATGGAATCCAGCCCCTCACAGCCCTCCCCCGGGATCGGCTCCCACACACCCTGGGATCGGCTCCCTGAGATCCTTGGATCGACTCCCAGAAGCACCGGGATCGGCTCCCAGAGATCCCGGGAT
>WEKX01025008.1:0-11409 GCA_013390025.1 Pitta sordida
TCTAGAATTTTCTGGTTTCTTGTTCTACAAACCCTTTTTAACAGTCTGACATAAAGCTGACTAAAAACCAAGGAAATCATCCCTCAGCAGGCAACTTAACACGCTGAGTGCAAACAGATTTCTCTCTGGGGCAGGGTGATTTTCAGGGTTACTCTTCATCTCGGGGTGTGTAAATTTAAGACAATGGGCTTAGGACAGTTTAAGACAGTGGGTTTAAGGATGAGCTAAGCTAAGGGGGCAGTTCCCCACCAGCAGCATACCATGCAATACACTGATCCTAATTTTGGGAAGAAGTGGTGATAATACTGTGCCACACACATAACACTGTGTCATCCTGCTGAACTGGAACTCTGTCCTTGCTCAGCTGTGTGTGTTGCAACTGTGTCTTTCAGTTGTCATTTCATGTAATAAGCAACATGCGACTTCAAGTCTAATGACCTTTCCCAACTGTTGCAATGAGCGATGGAAAACTCAACAAATCTAATCAGGTCATTTTCACTACACACAGACAAATATACATACTGGTGTGCCTTCATGCAATAAAGCTTTCTCTTGCTGTTTGAATTAAGTAGTCCTTTTGTTTTAATTTTGATATCATGTGGGTAGAAACTATCAGGTTATCTTCTCTCTGACTTAATCCAATACATAATTAAAACATGAATCTAAAGGCAAAATAACTCCTGCTGGCAATATAAAACCATGTTTGGCTTCCCTTCCTCTTACAAAAATGGCGTAATAGTTTCAAGTATCTCTCAAAAGATGCCATGATTTGAAGGGAAAAACTTTTCCATCAAAATATTTTATTTTTTAAACCAAAACATATTAAGAAAAAAGACAATGGTTCAAATAAAATCTGCATAAATGTGTTTCTTTTATTGATGTCTAAGGATACAACACACAAAAACAACACAAAAATTTTTCTTGTTGCTCTTTTTTTAAATATTACAAGTATATATTTGCCTTGATTTTTACAGTGTAACATTTTGAACAGAATTAAAAAATTAAAACGAATACATGAAGCACAATAATAATTTTGCAAGATTTCAGAAAAACAAATGGGGGGAAACTAGTAGACATTTTCCAGAATTTTTATTTCAAAAAAAATACTGATTTTTCTGAAAGGGCTTAGAATGATTTTTGGTCAGATTCCTCTTGAAGAGAAAGATTTCAGATTTCAGAGAAAGGGTAGTGCTCTAGAAAAATAATTCCAACAGACTGGAAGGATTCCACATGACCATTAGAAACAAGAATGCAAAAAAGACCCTGAAAGACCCTATTTGTTACACATTTGTTTCCCTGATGCACATCTGTTAGTGATGTGCAACCCAAAGGGTGAAGATTAACCTACAATGAGTCTCTTCCTTGCCATACAAGAATGCCTCAGGGCTTCAAAATCAGAGGAGTCATCCCAAATCAGAAACCAAATCCAGAATGAGAGTCAGACAGAGAAATACATAACCTAAATAAATTAATAAATAAAATAAAACCTCAACTGAGATGCGGTTGCTCTGTCTGAAGAGGAATGATGTGGTTTAAAAACAACTCAGGGCCATGTTTTGGAGAGATTCCAAAGACACTGGATGCTATTTTTAAGTTGGTTTCCTCCTTCTACAGCTAAATGCTCTTTAGCATCTCAACCCTGTAAATGTTTGATGAGAAATAACACAACTTTTGAGAAAATCACACTCCTAAAGCAAATCTGTTTCCTGTATGTCTGTTATTCTTGTGTTCAGATGGGACATTGAACAGTTTTAAGACTCAGGACTTTACTTTCTGCCCCGTGTGAAATAGCAAGGAATTTTTATAATATGGGGTGCAAAACAGATTTTGTTTGTCCCTCCTTGAACGCTGAATAATTCTACAAGTTGAGGGAGTCATAGTCTTCTGAATACAGTGGTATTGTTCGGGGAATTATGGTAGAAATATCTCAAAAGTTCAAACAAATACACATGTCAAGCCTCATAACTCTAGGAAAATAGATTTTATTATATATGCCACCAAATATGTAAACAGTAAGGCAGTATAAATATATGTGTTATTTTCTCAAATCTGCACTGCAGCACTGGTGCTCTCTTTAGAGAAGTGTAAACAGAACCACTGTTTTCTACTTTACCTTATCACAATATCACCATTCAAGGGAGGAACTATTTAGAGGACTGGTAAAAATACACGCCATATTCACCTATGAGGCTCAAGCATAAGGCCTGATTTCCTCCCTCCAGCAGGAACATTCACCTGCTGACACCTGTTGTGATGAAAATCCAGTATTTCTGACTCAGACCTGAAGCCAGAGAGACTGTCTGCTGGTCAAAGCAGGAAAACCCTGCAAAACCATCTTTAGTCTCCTCTGTCCTTAAGCTGTAGTCACCTTGGTACAGAAAAAACAATAATTTCCCACATTTCAAGGCTCTTGGGAACACAAGGGAACTATACAGAGACTGCAGTTTCGTCAGAGCAAAGAAGTCTTGGTAGCTCTTTTCAAGAAGATTGCTATAAGCTGGAGGTTGGAAGAGCTATTCAAAATGTATTTGAGCCTGCCTCAGGCTTAGCCTTTACCTCCACTAAATACAGAATTTACCTCCATAGCACTATCCCATGTATATTTTTAGACACCTTCTTGCCAAAAGCATACCCAATGTTGAAACACTTTTATGAAGCTCAAAGGATGAAGAAGAATAAACTCAGGGGTTTTCTTCAGAAGGATTAAATGTTCAGCTGGAATTTAACTACAGTGAGCCCCCGCATATTCGCGATCAGGTATTTGTGAGATTCAGTATTAGCAGGTGATTTTTCCGTGAGCTGTGTGACCTCGGCGTGTGTGCAGAACCTACTGTGACCTCAGTCTGATCAGCCACCGGTCCTGCCACTTGTGAGCTGCGGGGACCAGCCGCGGCGCAGGGACATGTCACGGCGCGGGGACTCCTCCATTCACCACTTGCCTCCCGCCTCAGCGGAGCACAGCCAGACATCTGAAACAAGCCCTGCTCTTAGGACCGTCCTCCAAACTTTATATGGGGAGGGGGCATGGCTACACGCATGGTATATTCAACTACATAGTGGGTTCGCTATCTTTGTGGATTTCACCACTCGCGTGACGTGGACCAGACCCAACAGCCCGTGAGTAATGGGGGTTCACTGTATTTACTTATCTCCTGAGGCCTGACACAAGCGAGAAAGTTAAAGACACACTCTTCAGTGAGTTTTGCACATGAACTTTGTCATTGCATGTGAAAATCTGCTCCTGTTTCCATGTGTTGGAGTTTCCTGGATTCAACAGAACGCCTACTCATTTCCATGTCAAATTGAAAACAAGTCTGTTACCCAGACAGGTGCCACGTAACACACAGGGTGCTTGAGCCCAGTTACAGAGCCATCAGCTTGAGGCTTGAACCTTATGATTTCTTTATCACTGTAACAGAGGACTCTTCATGTCCAGCTGGGAAGCAGTGAGGCGTATACTATTGGACCATGTATTGTAATAAAATTAGGTTTATAGACAGAATTAAGTTATTAAGTGTATTTAGATCACTTGTTTGCTTTGGGGTTTTTGGTGGAGGGGATATTTTGATTTTATTTTTAATACCAGTTTTAACATTAAACGTGTTATGTCCTAGTAAAGAAAAAAGATAATGAAAGGTTAAACCTATTGAAACTTCAAGCAGTTCTTGATTGCAAGCCAAAGAGAGCCATGGTGAAATGGATCATTCTATCCCTGTAGAGAAATCATTTAGGAAGTGGAAAACTAGAGCTGTTCACTGAGAATTGGTGTCTGTAATAGGGTGATAATCATCTGTGCTAATTCTAAATCCCAGCAAGTGGATGCACACAGTCACAGCACCTTCCAGTAGACAGCTGGCACCTCCACTAAATATTTTGTGGCAATACATGAATGCAGAGATGACCACAGGAATGCACTACACATGCTGTGCTGAGATCTGATTTAACTGCCTGCAGCCAAGAGAAGCTCCACAGAGACTACTGGGGACACATATGACACAAAGCAGCTTTTGACTGCTCCATGACTCAGAGGAAAACCCAGGACACTGGTTGTAAACTGTGTAAGGTCACTTCTAAAAATGGATTTCCCCATTCCATCTCTCACTCTTCTCTATTGGCCAGTTTGGTGCAAACTCTTCTTTTAAGTTGAGTAAAGATTATTCCTCCACTCCAGGCCCCACATGATGCTGTCACCCCTGTGCCTTCCCAGCCCTGTTGTCAGAAATATACCCTGACATGCTTCCCTCAGGGTTTCAGGACTCTGAGAGGAAGGTGATGCACTGACAGCAACTGTAGAGTCAGCCAAAATGCCTGGGACTCATCAGCAGCTCATTACAGTTTCCATGCTAAAGCCATCTCCCTGACAGAGCTGGGATTGGGTAGGTCTTGGCAAATCTGAACTGCATCTGCAAAGGAAAGTGTAAAATACTTAGCAGTCAGGATCCAGAGGCATGCCTGTGCCTTTTCCACTTGTCTGTTCACTGATTTTACACAGGATCTTTGGGATACCTGGAAGACACTCATTTTGGGACTGATGTTCCTCTCCTATGAAGGTTTGGGTGTACAGCTTGTAATTAAGAAGCCAGCAACAGTTTTTGCCAAATCCTGCACTACCTTCTTTAGCTTGTGCAAGTAAGAGGAAGAGGCAACCAGATCTAGACTAACCTTATCTCTACCCTTCTTCAGTTTTGCCCTCTTCTCACTAAACCTACACGCTCTGCACAGTTTTCAGGGCTCTTATCTTGCATAGTCAAGCTCAAGGTGTCCAGGGCAATTCGTGTTGCAGCAATTACGTGCCAAGGAATTTCATCTCCGAGGAGCTGAGACAGGCATGCAACAACCAAGAAGGCATTCTCTGAGGAAGGGACTCTGAGCAGGACCAAAAATGTGGTTTTGACAGAGCTGTCTTCTAATGTTAATACTGTAACAAAAGCTACAGCTCTGCATCAACCACTCTCTGAGTACTACGGGTTTCATACTCTCTTCTCACACTGAGGTAAACATGTTTTTTTTCTACAGACCTCCACAGGTCTCTTCATGGTAAATGAATAAATATGGTCTCCAGGGTCTCACGGAGCACTACAGAGACAGCAAATAGGGTATTAGGGGTGTTACTCTCAGACTGAAATATTCCCTCAAGTTGGAGTGCTGAACTCCTACCCCTCAGTGACATTGAGTTGAAGTGACTTCAGCAGCTATTTCATTCTTTCTTACTTGAGCCCTCTTTTGTCCTTATATTGGAGCTGGTTTTGGCTCTGCTGCTGTTGTATTCTCTGTTCAGACTACTGAACTCCGAGAAGAGGGAGAGGAGGAAGAAACTGAGCTGACTCTTAATATCTGATATGTTTGTGCCATCCGCATGATAAAAGAAAGAGAAGATGCAGGAATCAGTGAACACAGTCAGGCCTCAAATACTGTGTTACTGCAGGTCGTGTGCTCCCCCCGCAAAGACTTCCATCCACGTAGAATGGCAGCTCATGAATATGCAAATTTAATCCTGGTCACCCCGCCCCCTCAACTCCAGAGCGGCTGCGTGGCATTCCTTGCGTGGTCAGGGGAGCGAAGCGGGTCTCCTTTGCCCCATCCCCGACTGGGAAGTCCACAGGAGTCATGAGCCCACGCCACCTCCCAAGCAAGTCCTGGGCTTTTGCCACTGCGGCTGTGGGAGCTGCAGTGAGCGGAGAAGGCACTGCGGGGCTGTATGTACTTCTGAGCTCTCCTCGGCATATTCCCTCCGGGGGGACACGTGTGGCTGGCTTGCCAGTGCTGGCAAAGCTTCTGCTGCCATCCCACTCACATTTCAATGCTGAGAACTTCCGGATTAAAAAAAAAAATGTTCAAACACAGGAACCCGGGAATTTTTTTAATACAGGAGATGTTTGTGAAAATATCTCCTCTGGGATGTGGAGGTGGGCCAGCAGAGAAGAGGGAAGGGGAGAAAGGAGGTCTGAATGGGGCAGGCAGGGGCAGCAGTCAGAGCCAGAAAACAGTCAGAGTGGGAGACCATTCCCTCCCTCCTGCAGGGAGCCCGAGGCCGTCATGGGACTGTGAGGGATGGTGCCAAGCCATCTAATGCTGCTGAAACCAAGCTCGGGCCACTGCAACCCCTACAGATGTTCTGGGACCTAGAGCTGGTCTGGGAGGCAGGGGGAGGGTGGCAGTGCTGCNATCCTGGTCACCCCGCCCCCTCAACTCCAGAGCGGCTGCGTGGCATTCCTTGCGTGGTCAGGGGAGCGAAGCGGGTCTCCTTTGCCCCATCCCCGACTGGGAAGTCCACAGGAGTCATGAGCCCACGCCACCTCCCAAGCAAGTCCTGGGCTTTTGCCACTGCGGCTGTGGGAGCTGCAGTGAGCGGAGAAGGCACTGCGGGGCTGTATGTACTTCTGAGCTCTCCTCGGCATATTCCCTCCGGGGGGACACGTGTGGCTGGCTTGCCAGTGCTGGCAAAGCTTCTGCTGCCATCCCACTCACATTTCAATGCTGAGAACTTCCGGATTAAAAAAAAAAATGTTCAAACACAGGAACCCGGGAATTTTTTTAATACAGGAGATGTTTGTGAAAATATCTCCTCTGGGATGTGGAGGTGGGCCAGCAGAGAAGAGGGAAGGGGAGAAAGGAGGTCTGAATGGGGCAGGCAGGGGCAGCAGTCAGAGCCAGAAAACAGTCAGAGTGGGAGACCATTCCCTCCCTCCTGCAGGGAGCCCGAGGCCGTCATGGGACTGTGAGGGATGGTGCCAAGCCATCTAATGCTGCTGAAACCAAGCTCGGGCCACTGCAACCCCTACAGATGTTCTGGGACCTAGAGCTGGTCTGGGAGGCAGGGGGAGGGTGGCAGTGCTGCGATCCTTCTCTTTGGACCTGCCACCTCACTTTTATGTGCGCTGCTGCAGCATACATGTTTAAAGTGGAGTTTCAAAGCCTGTACAGACCAGTATCCTGAGGCGGACTACACAACAGCCCAGTCCCCTTGCAAGGCAAAGGTTATGAGGCAATGCCGGCCCCAGCCCCTTCCCTGCTTCTGGTGGAGTAGTGGAGTCCCGGAGCCTGTATGACAAGAGAGGGGCTTGCTCTGCCAGTGTGGTCTCTGCAGCAGTGTTACTATGGCAATACAACTCAGCACCAAAGCAGCCAGCTTGTAGATTCCAATATTAATCAGGGTATTTTTCTAAGTTAACACATGTTAAGAAAACCCAAGAAAGGTACATATACTGTGTATACTTTAGCGTTTTAACTCACTGATGGCACCCCTGAAGAAACAGAGCAGAGCAAGAACTTAAGAGGAAAAAAAATTACAAGCAGTGGTTCCTTTGTGCCCCTGTGGACTGGCCAGGTGGGACAGGGACTGTCTCTGCTGCATTCCCTGCAGCAGGTCTGCGCCACCCCCCTGGCGCTCTGGCACTATTTCGGCTACCCTCACTCGGACCGAGCGGGCACTGGGGGGAGGTGACGTGACTACCTCACTGGGAGCAAAACAGGGCGGGCCAGACGCAGAGTGGACACAACACCGGCAAAACTGCTGCAGCCACATCGCTCAGAGCACAGCAGGGTGGTTGTGGCACAAGCAGAGCAGTGTGCCCGTGGTCCATGCAGCACGGTGTGGGGGTTGATTTCAATATTTATGACTGTATAATTTGAATATTTATGACTGTCAGTTCGCACAGGCGCAGTTGCGAAACAGACCTTACCAGACATGGAAAAATCATGCCGCACAGTAGTGAAGCCACAATATGGGAAGCGTGAAGTGGGAGAGGGCTGACTGTATAAGCCAATAAAAGGGTTCACTTTGTTGCCCTTACACTGACCTTGAATAAAACATTCCCAGATATCTCTCATTATTAAGGATACAGTCCTTGAAGAAATTGACATACTAGTTAAGGCTGAGGAGTAAAACACACCAACTGTGGGAAACCTAGCAGTCCAATGGACTGTGCATTTATTTTTTCCTGAACTTTCTGCAGATTAACTATTTGGAACTTAAAGTAAGGATTCGTGTCTCTTTAGTAATATTAAAACCCACAGTAAAAGCAGTATGATCAGAACACATGAATGGTGTTTTAGGCACATCTCAGGCATTGTTTGCTTTTTTCCCCAAAAAACCCACCATATATTTTAGAAGCCTGTTTTGCTCAATACAGTATGCTTTCAACTTCATTTTTAGCCAAAGAAAGGAAGGAGACTGCGATGTAGACTGGTTTTTTTATCAACATCACCAAAATAATTTTCAGACCAAAACCACCTTACACCATTTTAAATAGACCCTCTTAACCCACAAAAAAATGTAGAAAACCAGATTGTGGATTCCATGGCGTTTCACCAGTTGAAGAGGTCATCCAGATTCAACATGTAATACAGTCTGTTCATTTATCTAATATAGGTTAAAGCTTGACATATCCTTGCCAAGACTGTCAAAGGACGGAATCTGAATATTTTGACTGTAGTGATTAGACCACTAATATAGCCTCACTTTCTAATAGCTTCTTAAATTTCATTTTCCTTAATATGTGCTGGAGGGAATAATATTGCATTGTTAAAGGAAATGACATGAGAACTCTCTTGAAGGTGCTCTTCATCTCACGTTTCCATTATTCAAAACGGATATTTTAATCAATTGGATACTTCATACTGTAGCTTATAGTAGTAAACCTTGTGGCTTTGTGTTTGATATTTTTCATTTTTTCAGGAGCCAAAAATCAAACAACCAAAATTCTTGCCATGTTGATTTTGTAACTTAATTATAAATCTTTAGGGAAAAATGAAGAATGAAGAGAGGAAGAAAAATGTTTATGTAGTAAATATTAAAAGTCTCCGTATGGGAGCAATGATTCTGCAAATGGACTTTGTTTTACCTGATCAATCAAACTTATTGAACACAACAGAAATGTTTGCTGCGTGTAATTGAGGGAAAGCAGCAGTTGCTTATGTCATCACTGGAGATATTCCTGATCTTCAAAAAATGTATCAATTTACCCTTCCAAATTTCTAGATCTGTGCTACCACATGCATCAGAAAGAGAGAGGAACATGTATTCAATTCCTCTTTCACCTGACCAACCCAGTTTTGGAAAGAGATCTGTTAGAAGCACAGTCTCTACAATAGTGCTAAACATTTGTCTCTTCTCTATTTAGGTTTTTGAAGTAAGATTTTTTTTTTATTTTCATGGCTTAGTTCAAGTATTGCCAATCAGATTGACATTTTGACCAGTGGGACCTTCTAGGTACTCAAGCCTTACTTGCATCAGCTCAGTATTTACCATCAAATGAACACCTTTCTGGACGAGGAACTTAGTGACATGGTCTAGCTGGGGGGTGTAGGGCTGGATGACCCTGGGCCCCTTCCGGCTCGGAGCGGCCTGCCAGACTGTGAGGCATCTAGGTTGGTATTACGCTCTTGGTCACTGTACGGGTATTAGATGGTGAGTTGGACTAGATGATCCTTGTGGGTCCCTTCCAGCTCATAATTTTCTGTGATTCTGTGATTCTGTAATTCTGTGAACATTTCCCAACAGCTAGCACTCCTCTCAAGTTGTGGATTTACATATCATGAGTAACACTTTCTAAGCCAGAAATGTAATTATAGTTGCAGATACAAAGTGAACCTCCATTTATCTTGTCTCACAAAGTAGAGGAAAAATGTGGTCAAAGCTTGCAATTACTGCGCAAATTATTTTCATCTGGGGTTTTGTTGTTTTGTTGTTGTTTTTTTTTTTAATTTAATCTTGCCATTATGTAGGAGCATAATAATGATTGCTCATTGGAATGGACTGCCAAGGGAGGTGGTAGAGTCGCCATCCCTGGAGGTGTTTAAGAGAAGACTGGATGAAGAGCTCAGTGCCATGGTCTAGCTGGGGGATGTAGGGCTGATGGTCCTGTGGGTCTCTCCTGGTTCAGAGTGGACTGTGAGCCTGTGAGGGAACTAGGTTTATGTTTACTACTCTGGGGTGTGCGTTCGGTCTCTGTACGGGTGTTAGATGGTGAGTTGGACTAGATGATCCTTGTGGGTCCCTTCCAACTCACAGTATTCTGTGATTCTGTGATTCTGAGCAAGCCACATTTGGCTAAAAGGCATCGCAGCATGAAAAAGGGCAAAGGCCCGAGAGGAGCTGAGAAGTCAGGCAGGCCTGCAGCTAACTAAAACAATCTCACAGTACCAAAAATGTTGATTTCTATTCCCTTAAGCAATCTCATGGTAATGAGAGAAGAGTCATTCACTTCCTTGGGTGCTGCCAAGAGAGTGTCCTTGCACCCTGAAGGGGTCCCATGGAGGGAGGTGTTACTCCTTGCTCTCCCATGCTGAAGTATGTAAACGTATAGACGGGTTGTCATGTGAAGCTCACAGGTCAATACCACCTGCAGTGTGAAAAACAGGTTTACTTAACTGTATAAGAAACACTTGGGACTTCAATAAAGAGATTCAATGTGTTCACCTGCATACTGAGTCCGTGACTCTCATCTTCACTACACTATTACACAGAATGTCTTCCTGACCTTCAGAGATGGTATTAACAGTTCTCATCTCAACCCCAAGCTTCAAAAAGCTATGACCTGATTTCAAATGTATGCTGATAAAGAAATGGTTATTCCTGCTGACCCCTAGTCATTACCACTGATTATGTATTTAACATTATTGGGGAAATTATCTGGTTATTTGCATGTAACGTGGTAGATGCAAAAATCTATGTCTGACTTTGCCAAGATAAGTTTGCTTTTATTTTAATGGGTTTTATTTGGTTTGGTTTCTGGGGGGAAGGGGGGTGTTTGTTTGGGTTTGGTTTTGAATTGGTTTTGGGTTGGGTTTTTTGTTCACATGTGTACAAGCAAATAGGGATAAAGCAGCTTCATCTGTAGCAATACCGCAGGATCAATGTTGGTGGTGCAGTACCAAACAATTCAAGAGGTCTGCAATGAGAGCAATTTCTAGACCACAAAACTGCTCCTTCAGAAGAGAACAAGCCTGTGCATCTTCCTACAAGTCATCTCTGCCAAAAGCAGTGTCTGCAGAGCAAGACTAGTGACCATCATGCAATACACAGGGGTTTCTTAGAGCCATACGTTATAGTCATATCTTCCCTCATACACCTGTATCTCTGAAGAGCTCTCTGCTGGACACCTGCCACAGTGGCAGAGCAGAATTCTAAATATCTCCCTCTCCAGCACAACCGCCTGGAGTTTCAGTCTGAAACACAGAACAACAGAAACACAAAATATTCTGAGCTGGAAGGGACTCACAAGGATCATCGAGTCCAACTTCCACAAGAATGCCCATACGGAAATCGAACCCACAACCCCATTGCCATGAGCACCATGCTCCATCCATCTGAACCAATTTCAAGGTCATGTCATTTTTAAATGTTGGATTTTTTTTTTATAACCCATTCCCCATTCCACTATCCCATTATCTAGACTATGTCACTGA
>WEKX01025009.1:0-12621 GCA_013390025.1 Pitta sordida
TTTTGGGGTAAGCTGCTAGACTTAGGAATTCCTCCTCTCTGCTTGCAGTTGCCCTTTCTGTTGCCTTTTAGTCCACTTGCTATAGTCCTAGGAAAAGAGAAATAATTTTTTTCTTAGCTGGCATGTCCTGGAGGTAAAAGAAATCAGAATTAAACTTGAAGGGTGGATCTGCATGAATAGCACTAATTTTAGTGTATAATGAGAAAACAATAAAGGGGAGAGAAGGAAAAGATCAAGAACAACTGTGGTCCCAGTTCCACTTCCCGATGTTCTCAATGGTACTACCATCATAAGTAGTAACAGAAGGGACAGCGAGACATATCTCCCTAGGACATGCCTTGGGCAGCAGCTCTACTAGTAGCAAAGTCAAGGGTCCTAAAGATGTGCATCTCATGACTGAATTTCCTTATGTGCAAAAGCCCCAGCCAATACTTTCACAATGACTGGAGCATTTTAAAATGATGACAGCTTGTGGCTTCTGCTCCTCAAATGCCAAAACTTCTCTATTGAGTCTCATTTATATCTATCCGTTGCCCCTCTACTTCTACCCTATACAAATACAGCCAGCTTGAAATTGTTGCAACAGAATCAAGAGATCTATAACAAGCGAAATATGTGTAAATTAGGTCCATTTCCTCAGGAAACCAATGTCAACAAATTAAAAGGAAAAAGATCTTGGTGCAGACTGCTGACATTCCTATCTTTAGTTAATGATAGCTGCATTCCATAAAATCCCTTTCAGATATTCTTATGTATGATTTTTGTAGGTGGGGATCTGAGGAATCAAATATCTTTCCAAAGCAGATAATATAACTTACTCTCACGAATAAAAGGTGGAAATTTCTTGTCCCAAACCTGTTGTAAAATATGTACTATGAGGTTTTTTGCTATTGTTCTGTCAACACTACTTAAGACTATAAAATTCTAACCATTGCAGATGACCATTAAAGTTACCACTAATGAGAATTATTTGGCATTTTCACATACCTGGAAGATTTTACCCTAATTTTCAGGTCACCACTATCTTCTGTTAGATCTCACGAGAAACAGAGGCCAGAAAATAATTGCATCTATAGAATAAAACACTTTGAAACTGTTTTCAGATGTGATGTTCTACTTCTATAACAGGATCATCTGAAAAGGTTCCTTCCAATACCGGTACATCGTCTAAAGTTTTGAGTTTTCTCTAAACTTTATTGATGCTTATAAAGTAAAATTTATAATTTTAATATCTCTCTTCCCCACATCTCCCTCTTAGTTTTTCTTTCACTGTACAACAGATCATACAGTGTTTTCTGGCAACATACACTATATCATATATTCAACTCTACTGCTTTTTATAAGTTATATTATTTAGTGCTACTAAATTGAATAACGCTCGTATCAAATAGAGCCCCTTTGCAGAGTAATACAGCAGCATGCTCCTGATCTCTACAAGATTTCCTTGTCATTAGCCATGTAAATAAATACTGTCATTAGCCATGTAAATAAATAAAAATATATAACACACGAAATGAATTTGCATTTGCAGTCACATATGCATATGCAAAATATACATATTCAATAAGTCATTCAGAAGGTCAGTTGTATTTAATATCATAGAGGAAATAAATACTAGAATTTGTTTGATTAAAGATTTGAAATAATTTTGCTGTATTGTAAAACATTGCCTTTTGTTCCGCACACTCATGCTTGGCAGAAATTTTTACTGAAGAAAATACTTTTAAAGGAGACTTCTGAGGTCCCCATAGCTTAATACATTTATTTACTCAAGTGGTGCAGGCCAAATACCTTGTCTCCTTCCAAAGGAATTCAGTGGGAGCTTTGGTTCACATGACACAGACAATCGGCTCTTCACATAATTTGCAGCAATGCTCTGACTTGCTGGCCTTCCCTGTACCAGTGAACAAGACAGCCATCAGACCTACTGATCAGGCAAGGTTCCAACAGGAAAGCCTTCAAATTGTGCAGAACACTAAAACCAGC
Organism: Pitta sordida; assembly: GCA_013390025.1. NCBI lineage: Eukaryota > Metazoa > Chordata > Aves > Passeriformes > Pittidae > Pitta > Pitta sordida. Next base: position 1,987 of record WEKX01025009.1, read on the forward strand.
AACAATTATCTTCTGCATTGTCAAATCCCTCTCTTATAATGCACAGTGTCCGGAATGGAGCAGCAAAAGCCTTCCACACCAAACCTGTGAATCCCTAGGTAATCTTCACAACAAGCAAATGTATACCTACTATAGTAATTCATTCCACTGAAGTTGCAGACACATAGGAAAGAGAAAAAAGAGACTAGTCAGACACATTTCTGACATATGATAGGTGTCCCCCACCATATGTTAATATTAGTTCAGGTCAAAGGGAGATGTTTCACCTGTGGAGCAAAGAGCTATATATGTGTTCTGTGGAGCTCTCATTCTTGGGCAAGTACATTGCACAAGTTCAGACCAGCAGCTATAGAAAATCTGCTGCCCCAACAGCATACTGTACATGAGGAGAGTTTAACAATGGTCGTGTTCACTGAGGAGTATAAGATAGGCCAAGATTGGAAGGAGGAAAAGAAAATAAGGATTTCTTACCACTGGTGTCTTGCATGCTCTCTACTTATCGCTTGTGATTATATCCTTATCTGTTTTGGAGTGCTTTCAAAAAATAAGGCTCTGCCAGAGCTATTCTGACAGCCTCCTTGCTTCATCATAGCTGCAGATACACATCATAGAGCCATAAATTGGAGGAGCAGTTACCCTAAGGGGAACAGATAGAACAAAGGGCAGAAGAGGATGTTAGTAAGTGATCAAGAAAAAAAAGAACAAATTTTTCTAAGCAAAATCAACAAGTAAAAGAGAGGAAGGGTGTTAAACACTGTAAAAAGAGAAGCATGAAAAATAGTGCTCTTTAGCTAGCATTCAGTGGCATGTTCACACCAGGAAGGATGCTCTGAGACCTAAGGTATGGAAGTAAGAATGAAGAAATGTGAGTTCAGCTTCCATCTTTGACAGGTTTCCCTATCTGATCTGACTGAAGATACTCATCTCCCTGTCTTTGGTTCTGTGACTGCAGAACACCCTCTACTCCTGGGTGCTGCTCATTTAATGGAAACTCATCTTCAGAACAACTGGCTCTGGACCTGTGAGGAGTGACTGTACAGTTGCTGCTGCTGTACCAATGCTGTCAGAGAAGAGCAGTGGCAGGAGGCTGCAGGCCATGCTCACTGCTTACTGCAACCACACGTGTAGGCATGGTCTCTAGGCCAGCTGTAGGACAACACAGCTCTGCCTCTTAAGTGAAAAGCTTCAGGCCTACCACAAGCTTTCTCATTGATTCCACTGTCAATTTTCTTGCTGTTTGAAAGGGCCTTGAACTTCTTTTTTCTAACCAGCAGCACCCAGCCACTCCATTGAACTGGGGCTGAGGTCTCATGTTCACTGTGTGGCAGATAAAACAGCCTACAAGATGAGATAAATCCCAGAAAGTCCATCAACAGCTGTTTTCTGTGATCTGAACTCAAGATGTCTATGCACACAATATACACAAAAGAACTTCATGTGCCTCAGCCTTGCCAGCTTTCCAGACCTCTCAACTACCAGTCACTGCACATGAAAGTGGTTTGTTAATTACAACTAACTGAGAGCCAGAAATGAGGGTAATGCAGTGCTGAATTGCAAAGTGGCCTACGTAAGATAGGTGCTTTCTGATAAAACATACAATTTGTATGTGGACCTAGCTCAAAAACTGACTTCTTATATTGAAAACTTTAACACATGGGATTTTCCCTAAGGTCATACTTATTAGTAAAAAACTATGTAGGCATCACCACAAAAAACTAACAAAGCCAAAACATCATTTTGTTCTACCTTTGTCAAGAAAAGACACTTGCCATCAAGGCAAGAATTGGTGTTTCTTCAGGGCACTGATCTGTTCAACAAGCACAACCTGACTAGCTCTGTCAGCCTACTGTCATGCATTACCTAACCATCTCTATGGTCATTTACCAGATTTTTTCCACTAAAGTACCAGAGGACCCAGCACTGATGATATTACAGATGAGGGCTGAAAACTAGTCAACAGAAAAGAATAATAATTTCCTTTTACTTATTGGCTATGCACTAAAAAGCTGTTATCTGCCTTTATTTTCAACTCACAAGATGTCTTAAATAGTGTTTTAAAACTTGCCAGTATCCAACAAATCTTGGAAAAATATTAGCTGAGAGTAATACTACCATTCTATTAAGGCTACCGGGTACTTCTTTCATTATATATAAAATTACATATACATTTCTCTTTTTATTCTGTCTTTTTGTTTGTTAGTTTTGAGGGGGTTTAGTGGCTTGTGTTTTGGTTCAGGTGGCTTTGTGGGTGTTTTTTGTTTGTTTTATGGGTTTTACTGTATTAGGTTTTTTTCAGTTGATTATTGTTTGGCAGCACTTGTACTAGTTTCTCCTGCCAACACACATCTGAGACTGAACCTTTGTGGAAAAAATTCTGCCAAAACGATACAGTGATTTCTGAGCACACAAATAGAAATACATTATTCTAAATAATGAAAAATTTTGACTGAGTCTGCTTTGGGTCAAAAACCCCCTTTTTCCTACCCTTGTGATAGACTGCCAGAGTCTGGGTGGCTTAAAAGCCATCGAAATGTCAAAGTTCATGTACACTCAGGTAAAACCCAGGAAGTAAAATCTCTGAGGGTTTTGTCTGAACAGGACATGCTTAATTTTCTTTCAAAGCTCAACACTCCCTGGACCGCACAAGTCTAAAGCAGTTGGACATGATATGACTGCTAGGGAGACCCATGGAGTAGTGGCTTCAGGAGAAGGTGGGTTTGAGGCATTGCTCAGGCGGAGCCTGTATTTTCAGAAAATCATTTGGGAAAACCTCTCTTTGCAGGCGAGAAAACAAACCAAAAAAAAAGCTTAATGAACTCAACATGAGGAGTTGTATAAGACAAAGTTTGCAAGTTGGAGATGACAGGATGAAAAATAGTTAAGAAAAGTTTCTTTTTATTGACAGACCTGTGAAATTCCTTAGTCACATTCTGGCAGATGTAGCTGATTGTCAGATCTGGCTGGTAGCAAATTCTTCTGCATCTTTTTTGTAAACAACTATCTGCTCAGACTGCTTAGAGCACCAAGACTTTTTTCTACTGGAAACATAAAATGTTTATCCACCACCTGCTAGGAAGGCTTTTACTCCTTGAAATTTGTCTTTCAAGCTTGTGGAAAGCAAGTATGTATTCTCAATGTATTTTCAAATAATAAAGCAGTTTTGATGCCTTAAAACATTTTTTCTTCAAAATAAATAACAGTTTTTATCATTTGAATTGACTTTTAATGATTGTAACAGGGTTCAGGATGGACACTCTAGAGAGAATAAGTTTCTCAATTCCCAGAGAGCTATACTATATATCCCTTGCTGCCAATGGCAACCAGTAACTCACTTGCATAATCCCATGAGCACTGGTAAGAGCAATTCTTCACTGACAGGAATTAAGCCTTCATATTTCTCAGTCAGTGCAGCACAAAATGGCCATGTTTTCCCTATGACATTCTTCAAAGTGAACATCAAACATCCTTCTGGAAGGATGTCTCAAAAAAACCAAAGAAACAGAAAAAAAACCTCACCAGAAGTCAAATAATAGCATACTAGCAAGTCACAATCCTCTGGATCAAAACAAAGGTGACCTGACTGCTGTTTACAACTACCTGAAGGGAGGTTGCAGTCAGGTGGGTGTGAGTCTCTTCTCTCAGGCTGATGACATCAGAACAAGAAGACATGGCCTTAAGCTACGCCAGGGGAAGTTTAGACTGGATGTTAGGAAGAGCTTTTTCACAGAGAGAGTGATCTCTCAGTGGAATGCTCTGCCCAGGGAGGTGGTGGAGTCACCATCCCTGGAGGTGTTTAAGAGAAGACTTGATGAGGAGGTCAGTGACATGGTCTAGCTGGTGGGAGGCTTGGATGGATGGAGCATGGTGCCCGTGGTTCCACACTTGTGGGCCTGATCCCTGGGTGGGCTTGCTTGGGAGTTGGACTAGATGATCCTGTGGGTCCCTTCCAACTCAAAATAACCTGTGAACCTGTGAAGTTGGCATTTACTGGTGCAGAAGTTAGGTTCTCTTTTGATGGAAAACTATTTTTTCAATACAAGGCTGCACCAGAAATTTTGTTTTACAGTAACATAGAACCAAACCCATCACCCTATACAGGAAATGTGCTCGCTTCGGCAGCACATATACTAAAATTGGAACGATACAGAGAAGATTAGCATGGCCCCTGCGCAAGGATGACACGCAAATTCGTGAAGCGTTCCATATTTTGGAGCTTAGTGACATGGTCTAGCTGGGGGGTGTAGGGCTGGATGATCCTGGGTCCCTTCTGGCTCGGAGTGGCCTGCTAGACTGTGAGGGAACTAGGTTGGTGTTACCGCTCTGGGATGTGCTTTCGGTCTCTGTACGGGTGTTAGATGGTGAGTTGGACTAGATGATCCTTGTGGGTCCCTTCCAACTCATAATATTCTGTGATTCTGTGATTCTGTGAAATATGAAACAATCAACATAAGTTAATGTTGCTCTGTAATGACTTGGGCTGAAGGTGAGTGAGGAAGTGTGGGAACAGGTCACTCAGCTCTCTGCCACCAGACCCCAGCAGCTATTGTAATTTATAATAGCACCCTGGAAGCAGAGAATTTGAAAGATAAATAATAACACACTAACAAGCATTTATCAACAACAGCATCATTAAAACATTGGAAAGAGAGTTTTTGTAGAAGTCTTCATCAGCTCCAGCTCTCCTGCATACTGGTAGTGGTATTAAAAAGATCTGTGGATTTTAGAGCCAGCAGAGAACATTGCTAGCAACTGCCTGATCTAAATATACAAAATCACATCCAAATAAACTGGTTTAAAATAATGCCACTAAAGTCACATAACCCAACATCCAAAAAACTCAGAATGGCAGTATTAAGGTTGCCTGCATGACCTTAATTCAGAAACCCTTAATTCAGGCTCCCTCAGTGTTGCATTATGCGACTGCAGAGAATGGACAAGGCTCCTTAAATAGGTAGTTAATCAGCTTCTCCTTTTGCCCTTGCTCAACTTGTATCTTAGAGCAGCAGCTAACACATAACACAAATACCCAGCCCCAGAACTGCCTGTCATTTTACAGGTCATTACAGCCTCAGAGCAATGCCCTCAGTGATCCCAGGCTGCAGCACTCATACAGGATTCAGAAACAGTGTATCTCAGCTGAGACAGAAGGAATGGGAAAGGGATAGGCCAGATATTTGAAGCCCTTTTGAAACCTGGCTGCCATTTTAAGAGTATAAGTCCCAAATTTAGAAAGTCTGAATCATCACTTTTAACCTGTTGTACCTGCAATCTTTTACAGGTAAAAAAAAGTACCTGTTTCTTGTTGTACACAAAAGAGCTTGTGCCATGGCAAGGCTATGTTCTTCAGCAGCAATCTCATAACTACACTCCAAAACAAATCCAATGCTTACTCTTTCTGACCTCTGTGGTGATTTATTTATCAATAACCACAGAGGCCAGAGAGAGAGGCTGTGCGCCTGGCCTCATCTTCATCACTCTTTAGCGTACTCATCATGGCATTCAGATCAGGCTGAATAGCTCTGAATTTCAAAGTATTCTTTCTCCAACTGTATTTGTGTACACCTTTGGGCAATATTTATATGCTGTTAAATAAGTGTTTTGTGAGCAGCCACACATGCCAAACACAGGACAACCCACCACAATGTCCAGGCACTTTGCTACCACAGATCTTTATGTGTCAGTACAATTATTTCTCTTTCTACAGCGTCTGACTCAGCATAGACTCATATGTTCTTTCCTCAAGTATATATAAATTTCAGATGGAATAAGGCGAATACTAAACAAGACAAAGGGAGTCCACTTTGAATCATCCAGCATCCATCAGAATAAACTATTCTGAACCTAGAAAGGGGAGAAGCTATCATAACTCACAGGAAGGCCAAAAGAAAACCCATTTCTGTAGAAGTACGGTAAGTAGCAAACCAGTGGTCCTTTAAGTCAACCTTGATAATTCAAGCATTTTGTATACAAATCTAACTTGGCATAGCCCTACCAAAGAATACATCTCTACTGAACATCATAAAGCTAAACAGAGACCCCCAAGCTAGCAATCCTGCCATTTCGAAATGGTAAAACAAACAGCAAACACACATGAAATACCAATTGCTGTTCTGGATGCAGACGATGGTAAATCCAGCAGATCAAAGATTATACTTTTCCTAAACTTGGAAGCTGACAGAAAGTAACATTCTTTCACTCCTTCCAGTGCCATAGATCTGGAAAAGGCAGAACAATTTTTTCAAGCACAGGGAGACCTATGCCAGCATTCTCACAAAGCCATGAGAAGATTTCTTGCTTTTCCATGTGGTTTCTGCCTATTTTCATGCAACCTAATCCTACAAGCTACTGTGCTGAGAAGGATAGAATTTGTAAAGGCTTTGAAGACCTAGGGCAGGTAATTCCTGAGGTAATTCTGAAAGCAAAACAAAGTGACAGTCTGCTTCCTGATCCATTTTTCTAGGAAAATTACATTTTAAGGCCAATTCTGTCCTTACACACTGACTATAAAATTAAGTTATTAGCTGACTCAACTCCATTTTATGTGAAGGATTGAGAAGGATTGCCTCCAGCCCTTGTCCCTTTAACTCTAATTATCAAGTGTACACCAGATTAAATTCAGAATGAAGTAGCCGGGTCAGGCAATCTACTTAAAATTTAATGAAAGTTAATGACTCATTGATAAAACTCATTTATGTCTAATTAAACCCTTCCTGCATTCTAAAAGACAAGGGAGAAGTTTTATAATGCACCTCGCCCCCCCTCTGTGCATGTTGGATTTGCTGCAGAACTCAACAGAAGATTCACAGCATCTGCCTTTTGTGAGTCCGTACATAGTTTGGCAACAGCCCACATATTTAAAAGTATAATTATTTTGGATGACTTCATCAAATGGATAGGGTTTACACAATACTGGCAAATACAATACCAGTATCCAGCTGCAAACAGTCAGTTTGCAGAATAAGCATGTATGCACCAGCACCAGCCCACAATGGTAAAGTCCAAGGAGTGTAGTAATAACCAGACCTGCATGTGGATCTCAAATGTGAGCCTCGGCAGAATAAGGCAGCAGTGATGTTAAGCGTAGAAAGGGAGGGAAGCTACTTTTTGCATGTGGATGCACTTCAGACCCTGCTCATGCTTCAAAACTGGCGAAGCAACCAAGCCATCCAAAGCACAGCACAGGCACTGTTCAACATTCACGCATAAACACGAGTGACAGAAAACCCACTGCAACACTCAGGATTTATTCCTTCCTCCACTGACCCCTCCACTCCCCTCTTTTTAAGCATTTTCCAGACATTATCTTTTATGAAAAGACATGATCACACTACAATGCTCCTACTGAGGACCTACCTACCAGAACACTACTTATGACAAAATTAGTCAAGATTATATAATTACACAGGAATGTCATGGCCTGCCCACATATTTATCATTCTGTTACATAAATTTAAAATTTATACCATTAATGTGAAGAGAAAAAACATCATTTTAGAATCTCAGGCTGCAGGCATACAGAAAAAACCCTTTATTTTTTCTCTGTAATTTGCAATTATTGGTTCCTCACATGTTAGATGGTATTATATAGTCTTTAAAATTATATTTTTCAGACCTTTTTGATGTAAAGATCCATAAAATAGTACAAAAGTATCAATTATTCTGGAGAAACAAAACTAAATGCACTGTAATAATTTACCTTCTGCAGTAGTGTACATCCCTGTCACTCTTCAGGTAGCTACTAAAAACCAAGATAAAACCAACTGGCCTTGTGGAATAGTTTAAACAATTTTCCATTCATGTGCATAACAGGCTTTTGAGCGATTGAAGATTTTGGGTTTTTTACCCCCCATATGATTCTAGTTCCATGGTACATATTTTGAAAATCTGCATGGATGTCTAGTGATAACTTGTTGCCATATTCCTTCTGCTTCCTGCTCATTAAGTCCCAGTGGAGTACATATTTCACTGTCTTCAAAATTACATTTCTACTTCTAATTCCTGATTGTCCAATAATAGCTGCTCTGTGTTTAAACATATACAGTGATCCTTCGCATAGTCGTGGTCCGTAATTTGCAGGATCCCATACTCGCAGTTGATTTTCCAGCGAGTTGCGGGACCTGGCGCATGCACAGAACGTACCGCAACCTCAGTCTGATCGGCCCCCAGCCCCACCCCTCACGGCACCAGCCCCGGCCCTGGGCCCAGTCCCTTGCACAGCAGGCACACCCAGCCCCAGCCCCGGGCCCCCCCCGCTGGTGCGGCAAACATAGTCAGACATCTGAAACAAGCCCTACTCTCAGGACCATCCTCCAGACCTTATATGGGGAGGGGGCGTGGAGTACTTGACTACGTAGTGGGTTCGCTATCTTTACAGATTTCACAACTCGCGTGAGGCAGACCAGACCCAACAGCCCATGAGTAACGGGGGATCACTGTATTTTCACTCCCTATGAAGTTAATATGAATGGTTTCTTATACATTAAATGGATACCACTTCCCAACAACAATTTGACTATTGAACTATTTTGAAGCTGCCCAGTCATAGTTCATGAAAGTTTAGTAGAAGCAGCAGCAAGCAAACATCCATAGTTTTTTGACTTTAACTCTCTCCACCATCCTTTCCAACCCTGGAACACCAGAAAAACATAGCATCCATCACTTTTCTAAGTTGCAGTTGAAACAGGGTTTTGGTAGCATCTCCCCTTGTTTCCAAAATGGTTTACAATAGATATAGTTTTCTTTTTGACAACTTTCTTTTACAAATCCTTAACAGTTTTATTTCACAATTTAACACTAGTGAGTGCCTACTGTTGTATGGCAGTAAGACATAGTTTAATTTCTATTTTTTAGAAAGTTGTATAGACCAGCTATAAATACGCTGAGATCCATTATCTTAAATTATAGAGTTTGGTAATCCATTTCTGCCCAAATAGTTTGTTTCTTTATCCATAACAGTTCCAATAAGTCCATCCGTTCCCAGAAGTTTACAGAGGACCCTGTAATAATGAGGCTATTTGTATAATTTGCAGTAGAAAGGTTACTTCCTACTTTTTTACAATGTCTATTGGGAATGGCTTGTATATTCATTGATTCCTTTTGCTATTTGGCCTGCATTTAATTTAACTGCAATTAAAACAAATGGCAATTGAAATTTAATTTAACTGTAATTGCAAGTAATTCTACAATCTCTGAAAAACTTGGTCAAGTTTGACTGGTATATGGCCCCTTTGGGTTTCCAGAGGTGGTCTTTGATTCTAGATTGGTCATACTTATCCTTGGAGGGGAAAAAGGAGTTCTTGATGACCTAGACATTATGACCCAACCACCTTTATGTATACCACCATATACACTCAAATCATCTTGATATTTCCAACAACCTTGAATGATGCACATGAATATTTTGTAAATTATTTTCAGTTTCTGTCTTGTGACCTACTCATAATTCTTTAATAACACAAAAATTAGAGGGGAACCACAAAAAATGTGGAAACAAAAACATATGGCTAAGAATGAATGAAGGAGGAACATAGCCCATACAAATAAAATCAGAAAGAGGAATACACAAAATGAGTTACAGCTAGTAAGGAACATAAAAGGCTACAAGAAAAATGTTGTTAATACAGATAAGACTGAAATACTTACTGACATTTCCATTCTTTTTTGTAGAATGACACAATGGATAACAAAGGAGAGAGGAACACAGAACAGAATAAGGAAAGGACATCTAAAAATTATGAAGGTAAGAGAAACATTTTTGATGTAGCTGGACCTGAAGAAGTTAACCTTAAAGAAGTTCAGGAACCAGTTAAAGTCATCCCTAGCATTTCAGAGGGTAAAACTGCCTCTGAGAAATAGAAACAAATAAAGCAGCACCAGCAGTACCTGTCTAAAATAACATTCCAATATGTATGAATAAAGTTTTTGTTAGTGCTCTACAAAAATACCAGTAAGAAGTACTTAAATTATTGATTATTAGGACTGAGAAGACCATAATAATAAAGCAACAATAAATTATACTATGCCAATTTAATTTGATGTATTTATTAGGATTTATCTGGATTTAAGTAAAGCATTTGACACAGTCTCCCATGATATGCTCCTGGGGAAGATGGCAGCAAGGGGATTTGATAGGAATATTCTCTGCTCGGTCAGGAACCGGTTAGATGACCGAGCCCAGAGAGTGGTGATTAATGGTGTCTCATCTAGTTGGCGACCGGTTACTAGTGGTGACCCCCAGGGGTCGGTGATGGGTCCGGTCCTGTTCAACATTTTCATTGATGATATAGATGATAGGATTGAGGCCATCATGAGTAAATTCATGGATGACACCAAGCTTGGAGTCCATGTTGATCTGTCAGAGGGTAGCAAGGCCCTGCAGAGAGACCTGGACAGACTGGAGAGATGGGCAGATTCCAATAGAATGAAATTTAATAAGTCTAAATGTCGGGTTCTGCATTTTGGTTATAATAACACCAAGCAGAACTATAGGCTGGGAATGGAATGCTTGGAGAATGGTGAGGTGGAAAGAGATTTGGGGGTATTAGTGGACAGCAAACTCAACATGAGCCAGCAGTGTGCCTAGGCAGCCAAAAGGGCCAATGACATCCTGGTCTGCATCAAGAATGGAGTGGCTAG
>WEKX01025009.1:12909-29791 GCA_013390025.1 Pitta sordida
GAGGTGCTGAGTTATATGATCTAGATGTAGATGATAGGTTAGTTGGATTATAGGTTGGAATAGATGATCTTGTATGTCCTTTCTAGCCTTATCTATACTGTGATACTGTGATTATTTGCATAAATGATAAGGAGACAGTTACAGAAATGATGTTGATGTTATGTATGCAGTTTTTCACATACATGTGTGATGAAAATCCACTTTAGTATGGTAGTGAGTGTCTCAGTCTCTCATGTGGGAGACCGGGGGTTCAATTCGCGCCAGAGAGGCAGTGGTGCTGTTTAAGAATTGGACTCGATAATCCTTGTGGGTCCCTTCCAGCTCAGAATATTCTGTGATTCTGTGATATTCTCATATTAGGAAAATACATACCAAAGGAAATGTCAGTGCATGAAAACCTGATTTTAAAGAACACTCACATCCTAAATTGGCATTTTCAGTCTCAGGTGATACTTGGAGGGATCTGCAGTGAATCCAGGGCTAGTAGGTATTTTCAATAATGATTTTAAATGAAGTAAAATTATATTTAAAGTATTTAGTGCAGTCGCCTGATGAAAATGATTGTAAATACCTCAGAAAACAAGTTAGAACCTAGACTGACTTTGAGAACCATAGAAACAATTATAGAAACATTTAAGATAAAAGGGACGTCAGAGACCTTTTAGTACAACTTCCTGCACAAAGGATCAGACCAGTTTGCTCAGAAAGTTTTCAGGACCCCACTGGCCAAAATCAAGTACGGAGACAGTAGAAACTGCAGTTATAACTTGTTAAAGGCAATCTGTTCCACTGTCCTCACTCTGAAAAAGTTTTCCCCATATATTTAGGCTCAACTGTTCTTATTTCCACTCATGTCATTGTCTGTCATCCTCCACCTCTGTGAACACTCTGGCTCTCATCTTCTTGATGAACTCTTCCTTGGTGTTGAGAGGGAGATGCCAGGTGCCCGCAGTAATTCTCTCATTTAAATGTTGTTCTCCTTTCCATCAATGCTCCCAATCCAGTTCTAATAATAAAAAATGTAATAAAATGATAAGCATGTCGATGCAGGAAGAAGCAGCTAAATGCACAAATACAAAATGAGAAATAATTAGCAAGGCAGCAGTGCTTCTAATAATGACAGGTTGTTGCACTATATCGATACATGTGCTGCATGAAGCACATTAATTTGCTGTGCTTGACACTTGTGAAGTTTCATGTGGAGTCATCCCCGAGTCCAGTCCTGGGAAAATCAAAAATTAGAGAGACAGAGAAAGATCAAAGAAAACTATAATGGAAATATCATGATTTAAAAATTTGGAGATAAATCTTTTTAGCAAAAACAAAGCAATTTTTTTTCGTGGGTGGAAAGGGAGCCTGGAGAAAAAGAGAGAGAACACAACAGGGGAGAGAGATAATAGTGAAGAAGGGCATGGAAACAGTATTCCAGTTTCTCAGTAGATAAAAGTCTTTCTTCCTGTACTAAAGACAGAAGAGAACCCCTGTGCTCACTGTGAGTGTGACAAATAGAAATACACTTGCAGCAAAAAATATTAGCTTAGATAGTATGAAGAAACCTCTAATTACAATAATAATCAAGTGGCAGATCAGGCTGCAAAACAAGGCCATGGAATCAATGTCACTGCAGCCTTTCAGGCAAGAGTAGATAAATATTGTCAGCCCTGTGTTATGTTAGAGAGAAGAAACAGATGACATCTCAAAGTCCTTTCTATTCAAAAAAACAAAAATTTCTTAAAAAGATTAATCGATACTTCAGATAAATCACTTTTCTAAGTAAAATCTGAGCAACAACACTGCCTTGTGAGACATTGGTAATGTGTTGAAGGAGGCAAAGAAAGACTGGCCAAAAGCAGAACCTCGTAGAATGCTTATGCAATGTGAATGTTCAGTGTGAGTATTTTACCCTAGAACTGCCTTGCTGTGCACAGCATCCTAACGGCATTGTTTTCTAGTTTAATTTGCTTTGTTTGAGTTTTCCTTTTGCCTTATCTAGTCTAACCTAGATTATTCATTGGTATTCAACAGTTTATACATCATTTATGGTTTGGGGGGAATTTTTTTGTAGATTGTTGCCTGTTATTCTTCTTATTTTCTTTTTACATCTGGTGCTACTTAAACCTTTGCAAAGCATCATGCTTTCTTGTTTATTCAGATGGATGGTTTTCTGTTCTAAGTGCACTTATATAACATTCATATTAAAAACTTCTTATTCTTTGTACAATATGTTTCTTACATAAGAAAATCTTACTTTTCTTTCCAAGCTTTGGTAAGTCTTTACTCTTACCACAATTACTTCATACGACATACAAATATGTATTTGAAATAACTATGACATTAGACCTAGTCAGCACGGATTTTGGAGAAGTAGGTCTTGCCTAACCAACCTGATTTTCTTTTATGGTCTGGTGACTCGCCTGGTTCATGGTAGAAAGGCCATGGATGTTGTGTACCTGGATCTCAGTAAAGCCTTTGACACAGTTTCCCATGATACGCTTCAGAAGAAACTTTCTGAGGCTGGGTTGGATAGGAGCATTCTGTATTGGGTTAGGAATTGGTTGGATAGACGAGCTCAGAGAGTGTTGGTGAGTGGTGCCACATCCAGCTGGCGGCCGGTCACTAGTAGAGTCCCACAGGGATCAGTGCTTGGCCTGGCACTCTTTAACAACTTTATTGACGATATGGATGAGGGAATTGAGTCCAACATTAGCAAGTTTGCAGATGATATCAAGCTGGGGGCAAATGTTGAACTGCCAGAGGGTAGGAGGGCCCTTCAGAGGGACCTTGANCAGCACCAGAACAAGAGGACATGGCCTTAAGCTGCACCAGGGGAGGATTACGCTGGATGTTAAGAAGAGTTTTTTCACAGAGAGAGTGATCCCTCATTGGAATGGTTTGCCCAGGGAGGTGGTGGAGTCAGCATCCCTGGAGGTGTTTCAGAAAGGCCTGGATGAGGAACTCAGTGACATGACCTAAACAATGGGAGGCTTGGACGGATGGAGTGTGGTGCCCATGGCTCCAGGGTTGTGGGTTCAATCCCTGGGTGGGCACTCACTTGGGAGTTGGACTAGATCATCCTTGTGGGTTCCTTCCAACTCAGAATAACCAGTGAACTTCTGCAGACATATAGTGTAGGAACAAGTTAACTTGGCTGCACCAGTTGCCCGGGTGCTTAGGACAATAAAGCAAAATCACAAGAATCCTAATAAGCTGAATGGCAACAGTTAGTGCTGTTTGACAAAGACCATAATCAAAGAGGACACGCACTCAGCCACTCTGTCATAGCACGAGTGCCACGCATGGCCACTCTGTCAGTGTGGGCTGCTGAAGTGGGAAATGGAGTAAAGCCTGAAAAAAGCCCTGAAAATCCACAGAGTGGAGGACTTCCACAAGTATGTGGACACTCTGACTGAGAATTTCAACATTTCCAAAGTCAGCTGGACTAAATGACCAGGCTGTTTGTCACATCTCTGGAGCAGGTGCTCAGGAGGAAATCCCCAAATTTACTTCTATGGGTACAGTCTCATTCATCCACCACCAATAGACAATTAATGATGTTACCAATAGTTAATTACCCCAATAATTAATGACCCTGATAATATACACCTTGGTACAGATGATGTAGATTTGATGAGGAGCACAGAATGGAAGAAAAATTAGGGCAAGAACATCCTCAGCTCCACCAGTAGGTCCACCTAGAGTTACTCAAATGGTTGGCTAGTCAAACTGTAGTGCCCAAAGAACATTCTACCAACCAGAGCCATATTTACTACTTTAAAACCTGTTCCTACACCTTACCTTGGCTTACAAAGTTCTTATACTTTATTTCTTAACAGTTACAAGGGAGTTCAACTTTTATAATTCTTTTTCACATGATAACATTAATTACGTCATTTTAGATGCTTTGTCACAGTATCTGAATTTTTTCTTTTTGCCTATTTTTCCAATCCACTTCTGCCAAGCTGAGAATGTTTTGGAGTACAGTTAAGGTCCCACATGAGACCTCATCTGCTAGTAGAACATGAAGGAGCATAGAATCATCTCCATGCATTAAAGCAAGATGCAACTGCTTTTAATGAATTCTGTTAAAGTGAGCTCTTTCCCTCCTGTGAACTAAGGACTAATTGCTACACAAGTAACACTCTTTCACATTTATCTGCTATATTCTTCAGGGGACTGGTAGAAAAATAAGATAATCTTTATGTACTTTATTTGGTTTTGTAATAACCTCGGTTTCTGATAACTGTGTCTGAAGAAAGCTAATTCATTTTAGAAAGAGTGTCCAGTGTTTGACTATGAAATGAAACAGTTAAAAAAAAGCGTACATGAGGACTTTATTTCTTGTCCTAACAGTACTATTCTCTCTCATTAGGCTGTTCCTGACAGGATTTATCTGAGCACTGAAATATTATGTCAGGACAGAAATAGTATTAGTCATTCCTGGATGCCTTCTCTAGAGTCCTGTCACCCACACATGTGCTTTTCAAGTGACAATGCTGCATTTCCACTTTTCTTCAGAGAAAATAGCCCTATAATCTAACCATATTTATCAGCTTGATGAGGTTATCCCATTCTGATTAGCAGCTTTTGATACTGATTTAAGGGAAATCAGTCAGGACTCAAGGTAATTGCTTGAAAGCAGAAAAAGGGGTTTTTTTGGCCTAAGAGCCAAGGAAAGAGGGGCCAGAATGTCCCCTGCCCTTGCCAGGTGCCAAAAGAGAGCCAACCAGATTTGTCACCCATCTTTAACCCCTTGTCTCATACATATGCAAATCACTCCATGAATATTCATCCTTTCAACATTATGTCATTTGCTATGAGTCCTTCAACCAATTAGCTTCAATGTTTCTCATTCTTTTCCCCTTGTTGTGGCTAACATTCACTTTTGTTTACCTTCAAAGACTGCAGGACAGTGTTTTTCACCCTTAATATTCAACCTTAACTCTCAGACCTTCTGAATGATTTTAAAGTCTAGTAATCCTTCTAAAATTCACTAAAAATTCACTGAATTTTCACTAATTCACTAAAATCCCTAAATCTCTATGCCCTTACCTAACTTACTAAAATTTGTAATTTTCTGAATCTCCAAATCAATACCAAGCAGGCTTAACAGCTCTCCCTAGGAAGCCTGACATAGCAAGAGTATGCATCAACTTCCTGAAATAGAAGTATACATCAAAGGGGCCATTGTTCTCAGACAAAATTATTTAAAGATCAGATTCATGTGAATAGTGTAATTTCTATTATTGTCATGCCTCTTAACCTCTTAGGAAGACATGATTTCAGGATAGATGACATTATGACTCACTTGACCTTAGTGCATCCACGTCACCTTGCAACTCCAGCATGCATTCCCTCACTTTGCATACAACATTTTCTGAGCTCTATCTCCTTAACACTGCAATCCAGACAGATGATGTCATAGGTGGGCTTTAAATACAGAAAAACTTCCAGTGTAGCAACTCACCAGGAAAGCCCATGGCAGTGAGCACAAAGCTGGAGGTAACATGCCATTCAACTGCTGAAATATTTCATTACAGCCAGCTAAAAAAAAGAACCAAACACAACATAAAAATGTTTATGAAGTTACAGTATTTGTGTCCTGGTGTCAATTAAGATGAAGTATAAATTGAAATTAGAAAATACTGGAATAATATATATGGAGAGAAATAAGAACTTTACTGGGAGAAAGAAAAAAGTAATATAACAAATATATATTTATATGTTTGAACAACAATAACAGTACCAAAAACAATGGAACAATGACAACTGCAGATAGCCGGGAAATAAACAAGCACAAGGGGGTTGCCTAGTTCAAGGGAGACCAGAGCACCCCTGGGATTCCAGGGGCAGGGGAATAGGGTTCAGGGTAGGCAAACCAGTGGAGTAACAGGCAGTGATCCTTTCCTGATATGTCCAAGGGGCTGCAGGGAGATCCAGCGGTCAGCAGGGGGAAGGCTGTACTGAGATAAGGAATCAAAGGTCCATGTGGTCCTGGGCAAAATGGCAACGGAAGAGATCAGAGGATTCCTCAGTCCAGAAGATCCACAAACCACCTTCTGTGAGCCCAGCAGCTGTAGTTATAAGGCCTTGGGCCCTTCCCATGTCACATGCCTTGTGGGCATGTCTTCACATGCCATTGGCTGTCACTCAGGCCCCTCCCCTAGTCACATGCCTTGCCGGGAATCTTAGGAATTACATTCACACTTCCTAGATAAACATTATTGAGCAATGTTCAAGTTTTGTTCGTTTTATTTTGTTCAATAAAGATTTTCTGAGAAAGTCTAGAGTGTTTTCAAATCTTCAGGACTAAGCAGGAACAATCTTTAAATTACCAATACTTCCATAGTGGGTTTATGCCAGCTGTTTTCAGCTGGAGAACAGATTGCCATAAAATCTCTTACAATGCTCTGAATCCTGAAAGTGAGTATAATGTAATAATTCTGTCCTGTCCTTCCTATTCCCAAAGAATAGGCTGGAGATGAGGGGAAATAGTAAAAAAAAAGAATTGTAGTAGGAATGGAAGCAATCTGCACATAGCCATTAAAAGGAGAACAGAGAAAATATTTTTCCAGTAAAACAAAGTGTTCCCATGCAAAAGATACTGGACAAAGTGACAGTAGTAGCTTTATTTAAGAAATCAGTTTCTAATTTGAAGGAAATTCTTCAAGAAAATGCATATATTGTACATCTTTTAGTGAAGAGGTGTCCTACATCACCAATGTATCAAATGTGTGTCAGAAATACTAATATTTTAAGAAGGAATACCACTCCTGATAGTATGAATTTATCTACATACACTTCTCAGACAGTTCCACACAGGGCTCAAAAATTCTGATCTACAGACCCCAGCATGCAAATCAGCTCACATAGGATGGCCACAGTAGACATATCAGGCTAATTCATCCTGCCCTCATGAATACATTACTCACACAGGACAGCAAAATAGAGAAGAGCAACTGTCACGGTTTATGAATGACACTGCCTGATTTAGTGTCCACCCTCCATTCCACCCCTCTTCTGAGACTCTCCAAAACCAGACAATATCATTCACTCACTCCCCTTCCCCTCCCCCTTCCTGCTCACAGGATCGAATTGAGAGTTAGAGGAAAAAATATGTGAAAGTTACAGGTTAAGATAAGAACTATTTACTGGAAACAGCCATGAGATAAAATACCGAATACTAACAGCAATAACATTAATAACAAAAGGCATAAGACAAAGAAATTATTTACATGGAAAACCCATGATAAATACCAACTAGCTCTCCCCTTCCACACTATGCTTTCTCCTGACCAGAAAAGGAATGCCTTTCTTCCCTGAAGCAAGAGTCCCTTTCCACTGCCCCTGGCAATGACATAAGATGGTATCAAATAACATTAGGGGCTTGGCCATGCCTACTCAGCACAGCACACTACATCCAAGAACTCTGAGCTCAAGTGATCAAACAGGCTTAGCCTCCCCAGAAACTGAGGTTACAAGCACGCACTGCTCCCAGTGACTATAAAAAAATTAAATCTGTCCAGGCAGGAATTACGATACCAACAAAACAAGCTCCTTCAGTAGCAGGAAGAATTCAAGCCAGAAAAACAGGAGCACGGCACACAGAAGGGACAGGAGAAGCACCTTCAGATACTGGGGCAGAGAGGAGCCAGAATATAGCTTTCTATTTTAAAATCAAAGTGTAAAAAAACATAAATATTACTGTTTGTGGAGAGTTAAGAAAAAACTTAACTTGCAGCATGGCGTTTTCATTAGGTGACCATGTTTTTATTATACAGTGATTCCCCTGTTACTCGCGGGCTGTTGGGTCTGGGCCTCCTCACGTGAGTCATGGGATCTGTGAAGATAGCAAACCCACTATGTAGTCGAGTACACCATGCCTGTAGCCATGCTCCCTCCCCTAATAAGGTCTAGAGGACGGTCCTGAGAGTGGGGCTTGTTTCAGATGTCGGGCTGCACTCCGCCACGGGAGCAGAGGGAGTCCTGACGCCACGGCAACGTGCAGAGTCCCGGCGCCGCGTGAGTGGCGGGGCCAGCGGCCGAGCAGACTGTGGCCAGGGTAGGTTCTGTGCACACACCAGGTCTCATAACTCACTGGAAAATCAACAGCGAGTATGGGATCTCACAAATTATAGATTATGACTATGCAGAGGATCACTGTACTAGGAAGGGTAAGTCTATGTTATTAATCCTGAAATTATAGCTCAACCTTTATTCTTGTCACTCTCTGAACACTATTCTTGTCACTGTCTTCAGACCTGAAGCACTAATTTTCCAGATCAAAAATTGAATAGATGATGTATTACTGGAAAATGTGAAAGAATATAATTTGGATTAAAGAAAATAATGTTTTAATAAGCCTTTAATGTTAATTAGTGAAGAGTACTTTTAAACTGTCGTATAAGATCTGCATCTACTTACTCTCTGATTAATTTGGGTTTGTTATTGTTAAAGAAACAGAAAAAATTACCATAATTCTCTTACTCTGAGTAGCAAGATTTAGCAAACTTCCATGGGACACTCTCAATTTTCAATGCCCAAAGTTCCTTTATTAATATACCTTTAATCAAATAAATCAGTCATATTCAGAATAACAACATACATCAGAAGAACTGTGGGTTATTATCACAAACTGTTCTTGTTATTTGAGACCTTTTGACTATTATGTTAATCTCAAAAATGGTGTTTTTTCATGTTAATTTAGAAACCTTGTTTAAGGAGGAAAGGATAAGGTCACAAAAGTAAATCTGATAGGTGTTTTCCTTCATTTTCTATCCATACACGTTATTTCATGACTTATTGGCCACATGGCATATACTCATCTTCAGAAAGAATCTGACCTCCAATTATAACTGATATAGATATCCTAAGCCTAATAGCATTAAGCTAGAAGTATTGTACTACAAAATGTGGAACTTTCAATGTACATGTTCAAACAAACAAAAAAACCCCCTCAATATTAAAAATTCAATAAATTTTTTTTGGGGGGTTACAACATTTTTCACAACAGAATGAAAACAAAACAAAAATATATGGCCAATTATGCTTCTGAATTATCGCCTGCAGAAAACAGATGGTTAAGAGTCCTCATAATAGGAAAAATCTCCTGGACCTTTTTTAGAGGTGTCAAAAAAGAATGACAAAGGCTTGCTTTGTTTTTGCAGTTCTATCTCAGTCTCCAAGTTTTGCAGCCTCCCTACAGGCTGCTATCGATGAACATTGTTTAAATTAGTCTGTTTAAAAAGTAGGTTGAGCCTTTTTCGCATTGACTTATATAAAGCCATTTTTCTGTTTTATTAGTCACATTAGCATTCTATTGCCCTTTAAATGTCACAGGTTCCACAACGTAGCTGTACATACCCTGAAAATATTCTTGTTTGATGTAATAAAACAGAAAGCTACAATTTCCAGGGACAGATAAGGTGACCAAAAAAAGGGAGAAACAAACAGGACATAATAGTACAGAGTAAAACAACATGCAGTAAAGCAAGATTGTTTCCAAGTGAAGAAGGAGCAGAAGTATTACTGAGACCACAGATTTAGAAAGATTTGTTTACATGATCTCTATCAAAACACATGAAACAGCTGATGAACCTGCCAATCATTGTAACTCACAGAAAAGAAGAGATATGACGTAACATTCCCTCCGGACATATTCTTTAATTTGTTAGGGACATTTGCAAAGCTGCATCATACATTTCAACTACTCTCATTTATTAGTGGTGTTTTATTTCAAAGCAGAAACCTAGAAAAATTACCTAGCTCTATGGTATCTAACATAGAACATGGTCAGGTTTATCAAGAGCAACATAAAAACTGGATTTGGAAGTCTGCAGGATCTGACCTATCATCTTCTGTTAGAGAGTGGAGGGGACTTAAATGAAAAAAAACCAAAACAAAACCCTAAAAATGTTTAGGCTAAATGCTGAAGTGTGGTAAAGAGAAGATAAAAGATAGTGCTGTGAAAAAAATGTATGTAGTTATCCTTGCACAGTGAACTTCTCATTTTGGAACTCCACTATTGTCATGGGTGTTTCAGATATTTTCCAATATGTACCTGTTCATGAATTTCTTCCCATTTTCTCATCGGGGTGATTTCAGGCAGCTTATTTTTTGTCATCGGAGGTGCGTCTGTTCCTGCCCAGCAGGACCATGGTGGTGAGTGGCAGCCCCAGCAGGGCAAAGGTGACCACAGTGGGAAATCCTGTGTGGCGAATGTCATCTGGGCTCTCTGTGCCTCTCCCCAGGCCAGTGGGGTGGGTGGCCCTGCCAGCGGCTGCAGATGTGAGGCAATGGTGATGGACTGGCAACTGGGATCCTGCAGGCTGGGAGCAACACGGCGACAGTTTCGGGTGTGTGCAGCAGCCCCACGATTCCCAGTGTGTGGCCCTGCTCCACTGGAGCCAGACCATGTGGTGGTGGCTGGAGGTGGACATGTTGCTGACAACCTCTTCCGTCTCTTGCCAAAAGTCGCTGCAAAACTCTTGTGTTTCTGGCTGCGACAACTCCACTCAACTGCTGATTGGTGGAAGAGGGAGAGCAAAAGCAGGACAGGAGAGGTTTTTTAAACCCAGGGCATGGCAAGTTCACTCCCTTTTTAACTCCCTTCCTGATGGAGAAAAACAGATGGAGACACAGAGTTTTCCCACAGCCGTTCCCTGCCAGCAGACACAGCAGCCACACAGCAGGTGTCCAGCAGCGTGATCAGCACTCATTCACCTCCTCCACATACCCAGCAGAAAAAGGACAGTTCTAAAACAATTTTATTGTTCTTTGCTTCTCAACATCAATTTGGTTTATTCCCTCTGTTTTCTTATTATAGTTCTCTCCCCCTTCTTTGTCCCTTCCCCTCTCCTCTCCCTCTCTATTTCTCTCAGTTAGGTGGGATGAGAAACAGAAAAGGCCTTGTCTCTGAATAAGGCCTGCTCAGCACTAACAAAAACATCCATGTGTTATCAGCACTGTTTCCAGAACGAATTCAAACCATAGGCTCATACTAGTTCTGGGAAGAAATTATCTCCACCCCAGACAAACTCCATCACAGTATTACAACTACATAATGGTACCTGAACCGAGTCCATACCTACAAACTACTGAAATATTCTGTACTCTGCATCTTCCATTGTGTAAATGAGATCTACTAATTTTTCAGGGTGTCGTAGGGATCGATGATTCCCTGGTGGCTGGGGCTCCCCATGGGGTTCCATCATGACAGGGCCTAGTCCTGCGATACAACCAGCCCCTCGCTGGCCAGACCCAAGTTTCCTGGTATGTTCACATATGCCAAGAGCCCTGTGAGCCAAAACTTCAAAGGCAGCACTCGTGTAGCCTTTGTGCTGCCCAAACAGTGTTGTAGACATGAACGTTCTGCTGTGGGGACTTTACCTGACAGCTCTCTAAGAGAGAAGAGGCAAAGGGGAAAAAAGAGTGAGAACTACCACAATAGAGGTGCTTGGAAATCCTACACCTGTAGATATAGCTGCCTTCTCCAGAGCAACCTGTGTAGTATCTGCTGTCAGGTTCAGAGGGAAGCAATTAAGTAACTGATAGTCTGAGGACCCTGCTAAGGCTATGGCTCTGGCTCTGGCAGCACAAGGAAGCCATTAAAGGAGAGGGGAGTACCTCCTAATCCCAGCAACAAGGATGTCTTCTCAACTGAAAGTATGAGTTTGTAGTACTTACTTAGTGTTCCTACCTGGTCTTCCAGCTGGCCAGCTGTCACCACACTCCTTAGAATATAGAAGGGCCTCAGTGAGAGCCAGGAACCAAGTAGAGTGGCACTGCCCAGATCCTGAGAGACATCACACTGCAAGGACTTTGTGCACTGTAAAGTTCTACGTATGGCAACAGGAAAAGGAGAAATTCATCTCCCATTGCTGCTGAAGGGCAGACAACATCATCTTCCCTTGTAGAAAGGAGCATAGTGCTAAAACAGAGGGCTGTTGATAAGAAAGTGAAAGCTGCAAATAGTTGTGTAAGAATGCTGAGGCATGAGGATGTTTCTGCGCCTGACAAAGTCTCAGGCTGACGACATCAGAACGAGAGGACATAGCCTCAAACTACGCCAGGGGAGGTTTAGGCTGGATGTTAAGAAAAGGTTTTCCACAGAGAGAGTGATCTCTCATTGGAATGGTCTGCCCAGGGAGGTGGTGGAGTCACCATCCCTGGAGGTGTTTAAGAAGACTTGATGAGGAGGTCAGTCACACGGTCTAGATGGTGGGAGGTTTGGATGGATGGAGCGTGGTGCATGTGGTTCCACGCTTGTGGACCTGATCCCTGGGTGGGCGTTGGCTTGGGAGTTGGACTAGATGATCCTGTGGGTCCCTTCCAACTCAGAATAACCTGTGAACCTGTGAACACAGCAGTCCCCAGGAGGATGAGTAAGAGAAGTCACTCAGGAAAAGGCTTTTCTCTGACCTAGAAGGTGCTCAAACCATCATGCCTAAATTTGGTCCTTGGAAAAACAGTCTCAATATTGTATTTAGGCAGTCAAGTGAACAAACTGTCTGAAAACTATTGAATATTAACTTGTCACACTAAATCACACACAGAATCATAGAATACTACAAGTTGGAAGGGACCCACAAGGATCATCTAGTCCAACTCTAAATGATGGAGCAGTTTAAGACTGAGAAACACAACTTCCAGTCATGTCTCCTGATATACATCATCTGGTTACAATCTTGGCTTATATATAGCACAGAGCACACTAATCAGTCCAGTACAATTATGAACAAAGATCTGGGTTCAACTCTTTTGCACGTGCTTTCTCCTTATGAGTGCTTCAAATCCAATCCAGCAAAAAATTTGATTAAAATGTCTTCTAAGAAATCATATAAGTATTTTCATGCACAGTAACCATTGAAAAGTTTCTTCTGTTTCCTTGAAGCTGTGATTGCTTCTCCCTTGGTCTGTCAGGTCTGCAACTCGAGTAGTAAAAATATTCTCCAAGAACTGTTAAATCCACTCATCAGATGCAGTACGGTAATTCCAGTCAAAGTTGACTGTGCTTCAGGATCTGACAGCCTTCACAATTCATCCTCTGCGATAGATTGCTTTCCTTCAGAGAGCAGCTTCTCACTCTGAACTAATGCACTAATCCCACACTTTTCATAGAATCATAGGACTATTCAGGTTGGTAAAGACCTCTAAAATTAT
The DNA here is from genome assembly GCA_013390025.1 of Pitta sordida. Taxonomy (NCBI): domain Eukaryota; kingdom Metazoa; phylum Chordata; class Aves; order Passeriformes; family Pittidae; genus Pitta; species Pitta sordida. The sequence goes on from WEKX01025009.1 coordinate 26,068, forward strand.
TGGGTCCAACCATAAACCCAGCACTGCCAAGTCCACCACTAGGCCGTGTCCCTAAGTGCCACATCTACGCATCTTTCAAATATCTAAAAAGATGGTAACTCCATCACTTTCCTGGGTAGGCTGTTATAATGCTTGACAACCCTTTTGGCGAAGACATTTTTCTTTATATCCCATCTAAACCCCTCCCCTGGTGCAACTTGAGGCCATTTCCTCTTGTCTATCACTTGTTACCTGAGAGAAGAGACTAGTCCCCACCTTGCTACAACCTCCTTTCAGGTAGCAATAGAGAGCAATGAGGTCTCCCCTGAGCCTCCTTTTCTCCAGGCTGCACTCCCAGATCTCTCATCCACTTTTCATAAGACTTGTGCTCCCCACACTTCCCCAGGTCTGTTTCCTCTTCTGGACGTGCACCAGCACCTCAATGTCTTCCTTGTAGGAAGGGGCCCAAAAGTGTACACAGTATTTGCAGTACAGCCTCACTAGTTCCAAGTATAGGAGGATGTTCACTGCCCTGGCCCTGCTGGCCACACTGACACAAACCAGGATGTCATTGGCTTTTTTGGACACCTGGGCACATGCTGGTTCAGGTTCACCTGGCTGTCAACCAGCATTCCCATGTTCTTTTCTAATGAGCAGCTTTCCAGCCACTCTTCCCCTAGCCTGTAATACTGTATGGGGTTGTTGTGACTCAAGTGCAGGACCCAGCATTTTTGCCTGGTTGAACCTCATACAATTGGCCTTGGTCTTGTGATCCACCCTGTCCAGATACCGCTGCAGAGCCTTCCTAACGTCCAGCAGATCAAGACTTCTGCCCAAGCTGGTGTCATCTGCCAACTGAATGACAGTGCAATTGATACCCTATAGTGGTTTGACCCTGGCTACATGCCAGAGACATACCAACAGCTGCTCTCTCACTTCCTCCTCCCTCCCCCTGCCACCATACAAACAGGAGAGAGAGGAAAAACAAACCTGAAAGGTTTTGTTACAGCAGAAATGAGGACTATTAGAAATCTTTTACTGTCACAGGCAGAACAAATTCCAAGGTGGGGATATAAAGAATTTATTTTTAAAAAGATCAGAGCTTAAAGTGAGAAGTATCATCTTAAAAGCAATCTTCCCCCCCACCCCTCCATCTCTTACAACAGATACCACATTCCCCCTTCCTCCAGTGGGGAGGGGGGGACAGGAGTAGGGGAAAACCAGGCAGCTAGTGTTTCTCTGCCACTGTTCAGGGGAGGAGACCATTCCCCTGCATTCCATGGGGTCTCTCCCACGGGAGAAAGTCTTTCATGACCCTCTCCAATGTGGGTCCCATCCCAAGGCACAGATCCTACCAGGAGAAGCTCTGTTCCAGCGTGGACTCTTCTCTCCATGGGCCACAGGTCTCTCCTGGTACCCTGCTCCGATGTGGGCTCCAATGGGCTGCAGCCTCCTTCCAATATCCACCCACTTAGTGTGGGCTCATCCAGGGTCCGCAGGTGGATTTCTGCATCCCTGAGAGCTTTCCATGTGCTGCAGGGAGACAACCTGCTTTCACCATGGCCTTCACCACGGGCTGCAGGGAGACGCTTGGAACACCTCCTCCTCCTCCTCCTTCTGCCCTGGCCTTGGTGCCTGCATTTGCTGTTACATCTTCTCACTGCTTTTCTCTGCAGGCCATGATTGTCTTCCTCCCCCTAACTTTTCTTTCCCTTCTTAAATATGTTATCACAGAGGTGTCTCTATCACTCCTGATTGACTTGGCCTTGGCCAGTGGCAGGTCCAGCCAGGAGCTGGCTGGACTTGGCTCTTCAACCTATGAGGGAGGCTTCCAGCAACTTCTTGAAGAAAAGCCTTCTCCAGCTATTAGAAATCCAGCCACAAAAAAACCCAATACGTACCCTCATCAAGATCATTGATAAAGCTATTCAAGAGGATCAGTACCAATAATGAGCCATGGGGAACACCACTGTGACCAGCCACCAGCTGGCTGTAACTCCATTCACCATGACACCGGCTGTCCAGCCAGTTTTTTGCCCGGATAACAGTACACCTGTCCATACCACAAGCAGCCAGAAGAATGCTGTGGGAAATGGTGTCAAAGGCTTTAATAAAGTCCAGGTGGACAACATCCACTACCTTTCCCTCATTCACTGAGAGAGTCATCCTCTCATAAAAGAACATCAGTTAAGTCAAGCAGAACCAGCCTTTCATAAAACCTTACTGGCTGGGCTTCTTCCCTTAGTTGTTCTGCACATGCTTCATGATGACAGTCAAGAAGATCTGATCCATGAATTTCCTCAACACCCAGGTGAGACTAACAGGCCTATAGTTCCCTAGGATCTCTTTTCTAGTCTTCCTTGTAGTTGGAAATCACCGTTTAACTTCCAGTCAAAAAATACCTCCCTATTCAATTGCTGGTAAATGACTGAAAATGGCTCATTACATTCTAGAATGTCTTCCTGTAAGTTATGTCTTGTTTCAAAATCCAGGGAGAGGAATTTAGGCAGAACTGTATTCAGGTATTCTTCCAAACCACAGAAATCCTGCATCATTTGCTGCATAACATGTTAGGCAATGTCCACCATCGTGTTCCAGAAAGCTATTTCTCCACTTACCTTCTTCTACATTCCCATGGGTATAGGACCAGGCATTTCTGACAAATTTTTATCCACTTCATTTACAGTACATGTGATTCTCCCTTTTCTAGTTAAAAAAAAATAAATTATGTTCTTCCATACTAAAGTACTATAGGAAACAAAAAATAGAGGATATGTACTTTATTCTTCAGGATTTTCAAAAAGTTGGTTTGAATAACAGTAAGTTTACTCATGATGTTTTGGTTCAGTCATGTTTTCATTAATTTTTCTTTTGTTGATCTGTCCATTTGAAGAAAAAGATCTAAACTGTGGAAGTCTGCAGTAAAGCAGAAATGCTTCAACCAAACCAGACTAGACAACCATCTGGTCCACATGGCTAGGGAAGAGGGCAGAATCAGAGAAAGCACAGTTAAATGTTTCTTAAAACATCCCTACAGATCCAATCAAATAGAAGCAAGAAAGAATACTGTCTCTGGAGATAACATTTTTCAACTCTCAATTTGTGTGCAAGTACTACATCCAAGTATAAACATTGTGGTTCCTGTTTCTGCTTGACTTCTTTATTAAATTTTGTCAGGAGTCTACATTTTCTGTTCTGTGTAATACAGACTTACATCACTTCCTCTCCTCTTTCTGGGTGCAATGCAATTAAGGTCACTTTTAGTCCTCTTTGTTTAATATGTGTTCTGGACTGTTCCCAAAAAATAGAGGACTTTTGTAGAGATATGGACGAGGGAATTGAATCCATCATCAGCAAGTTTGCAGATGATACTAAGCTGGGGGCAAATGTTGAACTGCCAGAGGGTAGGAAGGCCCTCCAGAGGGACCTTGATAGGCTGGAGAGATGGGCAGGCTCCAACAGTATGAGGTTTAACAAGACTAAGTGCCGGGTTCTTCACTTCGGCCATAACAACCCCATGCACCGCTATCGGCTGGGGGAGGAGTGGCTCGAGACTAGTGAAGTGGAGAGAGACTTAGGTGTACTGATTGATAGGAAACTCAATATGAGCCAGCAGTGTGCCCAGGTGGCTAAGAAGGCCAATGGCATCCTGGCCTGCATCAGGAACAGTGTGGTCAGTCGGTCCAGGGAGGTTGTCCTCCCCCTGTACACGGCACTAGTCAGACCACATCTTGAGTACTGTGTT
>WEKX01025009.1:41562-81571 GCA_013390025.1 Pitta sordida
CTGGGCCCCTTCCGGCTCGGAGTGGCCTGCTAGACTGTGAGGGATCTAGGTTGGTGTTATGATCTGGGATGTGCTCTCGGTCTCTGTACGGGTGTTAGGTGGTGAGTTGGACTAGATGATCCTTGTGGGTCCCTTCCAACTCATAATATTCTGTGATTCTGTGTGATTCTGTGATGATTTCAACTAACTACCCTCCTTCCTCAACAATTGTCTCAGTATCTTTTCTTCTTGCTACCTCTATTGCTGCCTATGCAGATTCAAACAGATGCAGTACACTATATTCTGATGCACAACATCTGACTTTAAGGACTAGGATTTTTAAGGCAAGGAGTTTAGTGAAATTTAAAACAACAATGTTTCTCTATCATGTTCACTGTTTATGCTATTCAGTCTGTAATGAACCATCAACCTGGATTCACTCAGCTGTAGAGTAATAAAAAAAAGCCTTATAAACAAGTCAAAGCCTTTTCTAGAGAAGTGAACTACAAATGAACTTAAGACTAACTAAATTTTATTATCAGAAAAGCATAAAGGTGAGATATTCAAGGTTTAAGAGTAAAGACATGATGGTACTGAAAAGCTCAGTAATTTCTATTTTTATTTCACATTTCCAAAATGTATGCACCTGTTCTGCAGAGGTGGATCTGGTTTGGCGACAACTAACATCTGTGCTCACACCATGCTAAAAGCTATCTAATTTTGCTCAGTAACTACTAGGAACTTTAGGTTCTCAATATGAGCAGAACAGCTTCCAAATCCCTGTGTATGCACAGAAGTAGTTCTCTCAGTACTAGATATTAGGAGATAACACCTAAAGGCAAGGTATTGAAAATCCTGCTTTTGGAAGAATGTTTGGCTTTCACAGCAAAAGCAGGAACTTGCAATCAGCACACAATTTATGCCAATATGTCAGTTTAGAAGGCCAAGCCAAATAAATACATTAATAAGATTGCTGTCTTTGAGCAAACCAGTAGGAAATTCGGATGTATGAACTCCTGACCACTTTCCAGAGTTTAGGTACTGAATTCAGGTCTGGATGAAGCCTTTTCTTCAATTGGGCACTTACAAGTCTCAAGAACAAATCAAACCAAAAGAGAAGTATCTTTTTAAACCACAGGTACTGGAAGAAAAAGATAGGTACTGCCATACCCTACGATTTATATAACAGATTTCCCAAATGTTTTGAACCAAAAGATTGCAGCCAACCTTCACAATTTATCTCAGAAAAAGGCAAGTTATCTGGTCAATAAGTAAAGTGAAATGCTGTTAACATTCACCTAACTCCTAATTTAAGGGGTCTTTCTCTTCAGTATTCCGCGATTTTTTTATTTCCATGGAAATCACAGAAAAATCCTGAGCTGTAAACAAGAAATGAGGCCTTATGAGACCCTAACTACAAGCCTTACTTTAACAATTTACTTCTTTCTCTGGTAGTGAACAAAAGCACATCTTCAGAAAGCAGTTCCTATCACTCATGTCTCAGGAACACCTAAATATGCATTGACAGAGCCATTGTCCTGCTCCACAACTTGCTCCTTCTGAGCAATTCTGTCCAGTTTCTTAAGAAAAGGGAAAAATCTTCAAGATTTCCAGGCCTGGATTTTTAATGAAGGTTGTGAAGAGGCAGAACTTAGCTCTCAGTACTGAGCAATTGCTTAGTGATTTTTAAAATGATAATCAGTTAACAATTAGCTTTAAAAGACATTACAGAATTGACTGGCTAGACACCAAATCTTGGGCGTATCTTATCTCATCAAGTGTGCCATTTCTGCATCAGACTGGTGAAAAGAGAGTACAGCCCAGCCCCGCCTGCCAGGAAGGTAGAAAGAACCCTAACTCCGACCAAGTGGCACAGGGCTGCCCTTTCGATCTCAGCCGCAGCCACTACAGTATTTCCCTCTAAGGCTACACCTTCTCCTGCAGAGTCATGCACGGAAATGAAAAGGTCAAAACCATGCAGGGATCCAGACTGAGGCAGGAGGAGCAGTACTTTTACTCCCAGGACCACACAGCCATATTTCCAAGTTCGAGGTGGATTTGTTTCAGTGTAGCTGAGTCCTCTAGAGACCAAGGTAATCCTCAACCTTCCTTTGTAAAACCTATTGGTATCTCTTGAATGCAATGAGAAGCATGGCCTTGAATCACACTTTTAAATTTATTTTTACTGAAATCCAAGCAGATGTTGAAGTGAATTTGTTGCAATCAACCTGCCTTTGAAGAAGATTCAAGACAATGTTGATTATTATGCAATTGTATGGCTTTACTAATGATTAATAAATGGAAAACCCTTCACTGGAGAGCTGCAACTAAGCTTTCACAGACAAAGCACAGACTAAAACTTTAAGAGTAATGTAATTATGCATACAACTATACCTTCACTGCCAAAATCCTGTATAGATCTAATCATCTTTCTGAGAGTTTTTTGCATTTGAGTTTTGTGAGAATTTAATACACTTGTATCCAAGAGTCTTGTTTTGTTGGGGAGAAGAGCCATTTGACATGGCTACTAATTAAATAATAGGAATTATTAACAGGCTCCTTAATCCAATTTCAAGTGTTTTACTTGATTTTGAAAAAAAAAACCAAGGAAAGAAAAAAAAAAAGGCAAAATGCAAGCAAAAACATGAGAAAGTAATTAGACTAAACTTTTGGAGCCACTATTTTCAAAGGTTGCTTGGCCTCAAGAGCATCTTTGTCGTGGTTTGACCCTGGCTGGATGCCAGAGATTCACCCACAACCACTCCTGGAGGAATAAAACTGGAAAATAAAACTGGTCACAGGCAAAAGCAAGGGAAACTACCAGTGAAGAATATAAAGGATTTATTTATTAACTAACAAGATCAGAACTTATGTGAGAAGCATCATTTAAAAGGCAACCTTTTCCCCTCACCCCTCCTTCTCTTACAATAGATTTCATATTCCCTTTTTTCACCAGGAGACAAAGAGGGAAGACGGATAGGGGTAAAACTAGGCTTGTTGGAATTTATGACCAGATCCAGGGTAAGAACCATCTCTCTGCCCTTTCATAAAGTTCTCTGTCTCTNTAAAAAATCAGGATGAAAATCGTTATTTTTGAGACAACCTCAGAAGGTTCAGGTAGGCATCAGTAAAGCAAACAACTACACCAGGTTTGGAGATTCAGCAGTTATTTTTTCTTTAGCATGAATGTGATAGAATACATGTTGATGGCTCTCAAAATAGCCTTAAAATTTTTAAAGGTATGTGAAAGCCATTCACACATTATACACTAATCTTAAGACCAAAGCTTCCTATGAAGCAGTACTAAAGTTATTCTGACTGTTAGTTTGGGGAGGGAGGGCATTAAATCCCATGGAGATGGTACAGTATTTGCCCTGACAGCTTGTACTCTGAAGCTTTGAACAGTGGAGGAACAAGGAAATAGAAATTAAGCCTAGAAGCAGCAAGAACTCCAAGATGAGTCCTTCAGGAGAAAAAAGGGAAAGCTATACGGGATGTGAGAGTTGGCTGGCTGAAGCAAGATTACAAGGCCTGAATAACAATAGCAATGCAGAGAAAAGTGTGGACAAGTTACCTTCATGACGTTGGGCTATTCCGCACATCAAAATGAGCCAGTTTCTCAGAGAAAATTTCCTTTCTGCCCCCACTAAGTGATCAAAGAGGTTGAAGCCAATGTCAAGCACCCACCACAACACCAAGCAGCTCAGGAAACTCATGTATCTACAGCTGCTAGAATGAAAGAAGATGAGATCTCTTTGAATCCTGAGGCAAGTGCATGCAGGAGCTAGACTGGGAAGCCACTGAGAGTCAACAGTAAAGTCTGAACTCACACCAACGCTACAGAAATATATAAACATGAGAAAACAAGGTGAGAACAACAAATGTCCAACAGACAATGGGACTGAGGAGGCTTGAACTGGTCTGGTTTTACTCATAGAAGTATCATGTGAGTCTCTTTCCTGAAAGGAAGAAATTTGAAAATAGGAGGTATTCAAATGGCTCCCATTGTGTCATTTTGGAAAATGCCCCATAATAACGCAAGCTTAGCCAGGCCAGTCTACTTGAAGCTCATATCTCATCACATTGTGTCATTTCTAGCTGTGGACAGAACGAAGATTTTCAGAGAACCACAGGAGAGGAAATCAAAGCAATAATCATGACTATCCCTCAGTTGGTCCACAGGCCTAAGGTGAGTCACTTCACAGGATCAGAGAACCTCTGTCAAACTTGCTCTGTACAGTTTCAGTTCTAGCCCTTTATTCCTCAGAATAAAGTCATACATTCTTGAGATGTTTCTAACAAATTTTGAAGGAAAGGATCACTTTCTAAGACATACACCTAATAGCAAAAAATATACACTAACAGGAAGAATAAACAAACAAGTGTATTGTGTTAATCACAAGCAGCTTAATGGCAATGAAGTACCAGAAAGACGCAATAATAGAGTAAAAAAAGAATCCTTAACATGAAGTTATACTATGACTTCTTTGTTAAAATCTCCCTCAAAGCACATAATGGACTTCTAGAAAGCTGTGAACATTACTATATATTTTGAAAATAGGACTGAAAACTTTTCATGGAGCTCAACCATCCATTCAGACCTCATCTTGAGTACTGTGTGCAGTTCTGGGCTCCCCAGTTCAAGAGGGATGTTGAGCTGCTTGAGAGGGTCCAGAGAAGGGCAACGAGGATGGTGAAGGGACTGGAGGGCAGGCCCTATGAGGAGCGACTACAGGAACTGGGACTGTTCAGCCTGGAGAAGAGGAGGCTCAGAGGTGACCTCATTGTTGTCTACAACTACCTGCGGGGAGGTTGCAGCCAGATGGGTGTAGATCTCTTTTTCCAGGCTGACGACACCAGAACGAGAGGGCACGGCCTCAAGCTACGCCAGGGGAGGTTTAATCTTAACGTTAGGAAGCGGTTTTTCACAGAGAGAGTGATGCGTATTGGAATGGGCTGCCCAGGGAGGTGGTGGAGTCGCCGTCCCTGGAGGTGTTCAAGAGAAGACTGGATGAGGAGCTTAGTGACATGGTCTAGCTGGGGGGTGTAGGGCTGGATGACCCTGGGTCCCTTCCGGCTCGGAGTGGCCTGCTAGACTGTGAGGGATCTAGGTGGTGTTACGCTCTGGGATGTGCTCTCGGACTCTGTACGGGTGTTAGGTGGTGAGTTGGACTAGATGATCCTTGTGGGTCCCTTCCAACTCATAATATTCTGTGATTCTGTGATTCTGTGATTTATCATGTGAGTCTTCAGCAACATTGAACAAAGCTCTAAAATTGCTTCAATGGAGTCACTCTGAATGATCAAACTAAACCTTCAATTCATGCAAATCTGCAACTTGTGGATCAATATCATGCTTTGCCTTCTAGAATCACTCAGTCGTATCACTATACAATAGATTGTCATAATATACTGGGGCAAAATTCACTGTTAAGTACCAGGAATCTATTTGCAAGGTCATTATTTTCAGCTGCAGGAACCTCTGTATGTCAAGAAGTAATAAGCAGCATGAAAGCAGGAGAAGAGAAGCCTCACTGACAGAGATCTGTGAACTAGTAGTCATTTACCAAAAGCAATGATCCATGTAGATGCTTAAGAAAAGACTGGAGGAGGAACTCATTGACAAGGTCTAGATAATGGGATGATGAGATGGGGAGTTGGTTTAAAAAAAAAAAATGGCATTACCCTGAGATTGGCTCAGATGGATAAAATATGGTGCTCAAGGCACCAGGGTTATGGGTTTGATCCCTGTATGGACATTCACTTTGGAGTTGGACTCAATGATCCTCGTGGGTCCCTTCCAACTTGGAAAATTCAGTGATTCTGTGATTTTGCTAGTCCTGCTCTATTTGGCACTGTTAGGTTAAATTTCATAGAGATAAGAGTCACTACATAACCTTTGAACAAACCCAGTCCGACAGCAACACCAGTGAATTTTTTAATAATGAAGAACTGTTTCAGTATACATTTAGAACTCCAACTTGGAAATTAGTGTGATGTCAGATAACAACTTTGACAAATGGAGTAGAAAAACTGGCCTTACTTTAAAAAAAATCATACTTGGTACTTACATTTGCCTCAGAATACCAAGCAGCACTCTTGCATCTTACTTGCTTCTAAAGTTTTGAGTCCAAAGAACAAAAGGTTATTTGTTCCCATTTCTGTTCCACCCCTTTCTCTTCAGCAAATTGTTCTCTGAAGGAAAGTCCAAACGTATTTGTAGTGCTCCATGTGTAAAGTCTTGGATAACAATTTTCTGACAACTTCACAACATGGCATGACAGTTTACATGTAGTCCTATTGTTCAGACTGTCTGGACAAGCTGGAATTTTCCATGTTCACATTTTTTCCCAAAATCCTTTTCCACTCTTCTACGACAAGCCATCAGTAGAAGCTCTGCTCATGGTAGCCAAGACACCAAAACTGTAGACAAATCACTATTGCCACATTACAAAAGAAATCAAAGAGAAAATTAAAAAAAATTAAGGAGAAAACATTAGTAGTCCAAGCAAACATGAGAAAGGAAAAACGAGTTATGAAAAACACCATCCTCTTAGTTCTCCTTCTTGAAAAGAATTCTCACAGGGAACAATAAACATTAGTCTTTGCATTGCATAGATTTGGAGAATGAGGCTGTATGTGAGAAGAAGCAGAAGAAACAAAAGAAACAGAAGTATGAGAAAGTAGATAAAATACCAGTAAGTTTTAAATATTGTAATTATAAGTGCAATTACTCCAAGCTATACCTACATATCCCCCTATATTTATCTCTGGAAACAATGTGTATGTCTATTTTATCTGGGTATGAATGCCAGAGACATGAGTTCTAAGAAGAAAGAAGGAAGATTTAACAAAACTACGTGCCAGGTTCTTCACTTTGCATATAACAACCCCATGCATCGCTATCGACTGGGAGAGGAGTGGCTGGAGAGTGGTGAAATGGAGAGCGATTTAGGAGTAATGATTGACAGGAAACGCAATATGAGCCAGCAGTGTGCCCAGGTGGCTAAGAAGGCCAATGGCATCCTGGCCTGTATTAGGANACGTTAAGATTGAACCTCCCCTGCCTTAAGCTATGCCAGGAGAGGTTTAGACTGGATCTTAGGAAGTGTCTTTTCACAGAGAGAGTGATCTCTCATTGGAATGGTCTGCCCAGGGAGGTGGTGGAGTCACCATCCCTGGAGGTGTTTAAGAGAAGACTCGATGAGGAGCTCAGTGACATGGTCTAGTTGGTGGGGAGTTGGACTAGATGATCCTGTGGGTCCCTTCCAACTCGCAATAACCTGTGAACCTGTGGAACTCTTTTTCATCTTGGACTTTAGGGTCAAAAAAACGCCCATCTCTGCACTTAACAGTACCTAATTTTTGATCTACCTGTGTATGACATTCCTGTTACCGAAAAGAAAATCGTATCGTAGCTGTTAAACAGCTGTAAATCACTATATTTTTCCACCCACTTCAACAGTGATGGTATCATTGCAATAAATCTGCTTTGAAAAATGATGGCAGGATGGAAAGAAAAGATCAAGGTGTTTGCATGGAGCTGTTCATTTGCTAGCTGTATTCATTTTGTCGAACAGGTTTCACAAGTTGATCTAATAAACTCAGATTAATTTTTTTAAATTAAGATTGTTTCAAAATATTAAAAATTTTTAAGTTCCTAGGAGACATTGATCATAAAAATAAATTTTGTTTTCATACTAAAAAAATATATATCAACTTCTAATTATAATGTCACAGCAAAAATGAAGCACAAATCTAGTGAAACAGCTTAGCCATCATAAAAAAGAGAAGATAGAAAAATAATGTTGGTCATTCAGACAGTATTTTAAAATCAGTGTTCTGATTGCCAAGCTATTAATGGGAAGCTGACCTCTTTCTGCTTAGTGACTTAAGACCAGCATTTTTCAGCAGGTATCATTGTTGTTCAAGACCTTATGGGTTTTTTAAAAGTTTGAATTGTACAATCTGTGAAGTTGGCATGCAGGAAATGAGAGTGCCTTTTTTTCTGGGTATTCACTTTCTGTACTGAAGGGTATTCTCCACTGTCAACTCCCACCCTTACAAAGCACCAGAAATGAAATTGAATCTACGTTGACTATCAGGAAAAACTACTCTTTATGCCCCAAAAGGTCTGAGGGAAACTTAATAGAGCAAGGGGAAAAACATAGGTAAGAACCACTTCCATCTAGTCTTCTTTCTACATGAGGGGTGAGGGCAGGTCCAGTAGGACACATTGGTCAAATTAACCCATCAGAAATTACTAAAAAAAAATCACCACATGATATGGGCACTTGAGCAGAGCACTTGCCTATGAATTCAGAAAGTAACACTTCAGAATACAATTTTAGTAGCGAGTTTACAGCATAAATGTAATTTATCTTGGAAAAATTTTGCACATTTTAGTGGCACTTTTTAAACATTTTAAACATTTCTGATTATCATAAAATTACACCAGTGATTTGAATTATATGATAAATATAGTCAACCCTCGATTATCACCAAGGCCACTGCAAAGCCTTCATTCAGTAAAGATAGGTAGCTCATTAATATTCAAATTAACCTCACCCATTGCTCCAAGCAGCCCCCCCACCCCACCTCCCAAAGCTCCAGAGCTCTCCGCTGGCTGGCACGGCTCTGCTAGCCTGGACTGCACAAGACTCAGGGTCCTAACCACCCAGGCATGGCTGTGCTGACCTGCGCCATGCAGGACCCATGGCCCCAATGCCGGGGCATGGCTCTGCCCACATGTGCAGGACCTGGGGCACAGCTTCAATGACCCATGCCAGCACTGACAAAGCTGTGGTTGAAGCTGTTGCTATTGGGGGTTGTTGGGGCAGTGGGGGAAATGTGCTCTGATATCAGTGATGAGTAGGAACAAGCCACTTTTTCTCCCCTGTCAGGGCTACACTCAACAGCCAGCAGGGAACCCAAGCCAAACTTCCCAGTTGGAAGTGCTGTGCTTGCGAACGGTTGCAGCGTGGGCGCATCGCCTTGTTTTGCTTGTGAGTGGGGAGGCGTTCCAGCTCCCTCCCACCAGCTGAGCTCGCGACGGTGGTCTCTGGGACAATAAGACAGGTCGGAACCAAGTACATGCGGCTGGAGGCCGGCAGGGCTGCAATAAGTGTACTGTGTGCAGTTCTGGGCTCCCCAGTTTAAGAGGGATGTTGAGCTGCTTGAGAGGGTCCAGAGAAGGGCAACGAGGATGGTGAAAGGACTGGAGGGTAGGCCCTATGAGGAGCGACTACAGGAACTGGGACTGTTCAGTCTGGAAAAGAGGAGGCTCAGAGGGGACCTCATTGCTGTTTACAACTACCTGCGGGGAGGTTGCAGCCAGATGGGTGTGGACCTCTTCTTCCAGGCTGACGACACCAGAACGAGAGGGCACGGCCTCAAGCTACGCCAGGGGAGGTTCAATCTTAACATTAGGAAGCGGTTTTTCACAGAGAGAGTAATTGCATATTGGAATGGGCTGCCCAGGGAGGTGGTGGAGTCACCATCCCTGGAGGTGTTTAAGAGAAGACTGGACGAGGAGCTTAGTGACATGGTCTAGCCGGGAGGTGTAGGGCTGGATGACGTTGTGCCCCCTCCGTCTCGGAGTGGCCTGCTAGACTGTGAGGGATCTAGGTTGGTGTTATGCTCTGCGATGTGCTCTCGGTCTCTTTACGGGTGTTAGATGGTGAGTTGGACTAGATGATCCTTGTGGGTCCCTTCCAACTCATAATATTCTGTGATTCTGTGTGATTCTGTGAAGTGGCTGTGTCTGTTGCCCCCACACTTACCATCAGGAGTTGTTGTGTTGGAGTTGGGAAGGCTTTCTGTATAGATGGAGCCTTCATAGAGAAGCTGCTGTAGATTTAATCTAATTTACCCCCAAGTCAGTTCAGGGATATCATGGAACCCCAGAAATTACTTTAAAAGCCTAAATATCATCTTTGCCTGCACTTTTCGCCTTGCAACTTGATCTCTTAGACGAAAAGTATTCTTTCTCTGTTGATGGTCTTTATTTTTATCTTCAATTAAAGAGCATGGAAATAAATGTGAGAGAATTATTCCTTCTTTAAATATATTTGATACACTGAGTATAGCAAACCAAATTTTATTTCTTAGCTCTAGAAATCAACAACAAAGTTTGCAAGAGTCAATAAAACCTAAGACCCAGCCCTAACTTCACTTGTTCTACTCTAACAAATGTGTAACTGTCTTCCTTTCTCCCAGTTTACTTAATTGTTGAAGTAAAAAATATACTACAGAAGAGAAATTATAGAGACTACAAAAAAAACTAGCCATTGTCAGTGAAAACAAATGCTTGACAAAATAAATTTGACGTCATATAAAATGAGGAAGTCAGGTTTATGCTGCATTCAGCTGGACAGTCAGATAATCCATAGCACAGAAGACCATATGTGTTTAGCTAAGGATGGGATAATAAGTTTTTGTGATGCTTACCGCTGAACAAAATACAAATAAGCTTTACTGTCTCTTGGGCCGTCTTGGAGAGCCAATGATTCAGTTTCAACATGCCCACCGATACACGTTCAGAAGACCTCATGGAATAACTCCACTGTTCATTCCACTGAAAAAGAACAATGACAAAATGTCAAAACTTGCCTAAAACATTATCCAACACTGGCTTCACTGGTTTAGGAGACAAGCATCTCTATTGGTATGTGAAGACTAATATTACCTTCTAGGCCTGTGGAGTGAAGTACACTGGCTTTCAAAGTCTTTGTATTCCAAAGCAAAACCAACATTATTTCAGCACAGGTATATGATTATTATTATGAAATTATTATATATTATTATGAAATGTCTTTCCACATATAGAAATTTCAAAACATTCATCACATGCACAATAACTGTCAGATTTAGTATCCAAGTGAATCAGTTATTCATCAGCGCAGAAGGATTTTCCAGTCAAAATCTTTTTTCCATCTCTTTCTATAAGGAGTATAATGGGCTACTTGTCCTTCCAACACATCCCTCTCTCACTTCCTCCTAACCCTTGGCAGAGCTGCCTGTGATGCTAGCATGGAGACCTCTAAAAATTATAACATCTGGGAAAAACTGAAAAGCAGAGAGAGGTGGAAATATTTAACAACAACAGCTGCATCTCATTCAGCTGGCTTGTCAAAGTACATCTGATTGGAATAAATTACATCTCAGCCTCTGAACACTGGAGGGGAAACAAGGTATTTACAACATAACACCTAGTTGGATCAATTCCAACAGGTGATATATGTCACACAAAGTTGTCATGATGGATTTAACTACAGGTTTCTCTCAAGAGCTGAAATCAGTGAATTAACATTAAAATGTTGATCTTCATTTTGAATGACAGCATCATCACATTACCACATAATCAGCATAAACTCGTGGAGAAATGAAAGATTGTGTTGATGGAAGAAAGGGATATAGCTTGAAGAAACATGTTAATACTTTAAAAATTTAATAAAATCTACATAAAATTACCAAATAAACCAGATACGTTACCAGTTACATTTTCCTCGGCTTCTATAAAATGGTCACTCTTTAGGGGAGTGGCATTTGGAAAAGAAAAAAGCAAAAATTAAAATATAAATCCTGCCATTGGTAGTAAGAGGATTTCAAGACCAGATTATGGATTCAAGTAGCTTCAATGGAATCCATCTGCAAGATATTAATGCAAGTTTCTCTTCCTCTGTCCCCAAAGTGACAACTGAATTTTGTTAATTCACAAAGACTGAAAATAGGCTGGAAGTTAAAGCTAAAGAGTGCTGTGTTATATAAATTAACCAATGCAGACTTCTTGCATCTTAGCCATGTGTTGGTGTCTGTTGATCAGAAAACAGAAGAGCCTGTCTGAATATACAAAACACAGCTGTACCATATGAACAGAAGGACAAACGGGACCTTAGACAAATAGGTCTAGGCATCTCTAACTCTTGGTTTTGGGATTATATCAGAATATTAATCATAACAAACTTAGCAATGGACAAGGACAACAATCTCTGCACAAGCTGTCTCTGCTTTACACATAGACCACAAAAAACATCATTAAAAAAAGTCCTATCAAAAGATAATTTAAAAGTTGGAAAGGAGAGAGAACAACACCTTAGAGCCTTCATTTCACTAGATTTATAGCATGACAGTGCTAAGATTATAACATTAGTTAAAGATAATGTAACAAAATAGGTCCTAACTCTGACTAACAGGAAGTTATACACATTCAACAAACTCTATGTACCTACACCCTCATGACACATTTATCTGATAATTTTAGGGCCCAAATCAGATTTGTCAGAGCATGCATACAAAAATGATATTAAGCAAATATAAATCTGTTGTAAAAAAAAAAAATCAAGAATATTTTTAGTTATTTATCACATAGAGACCTGATTGCAGAATTGTAATACTAATGGTTATTTCTCTCAGGCTGCTCACAGTCTGGTTTCCTGTTTTGAATGTCAACTTATGGCTGAAGATTGCTGGCTTTCAGCAGTGCACAGACCAGTTGGCTGCTTTCACAGAATCACAGAATCACAGAAAATTATGAGTTGGAAGCTTTCCTTAATAGCCTTCTCAAAGGTAGCCAAGGTTATGCAATGCTGGGTGGTGGTTGTGTGCTTACTCAGTGTCCAGCAGGCAGATGCTGCTAAGCAGACCAGTCTTTCCAATTGCTAGCTCGATTATTGCAGAAAGGAAAATTCCTGTTTACCACATCAAATGGCAGGTTATGGCATTAGCCTCCTATGTCCCTCTCTACCAATTTGACTCAGACCAGCTAAATTGTGACCTCTCATCTTCCTTCTGGATCCCAGACACTACTAAGAGTACAAATAGACCTAACCCTCCAACTTAAACTTTTTGCTTCACCTTCATCATTTTGTTGCTTCCTTCATTTACAGATAGGCAGTTGAATAAATGTGTTGAGCTGTCTGCACTTAAGCAGAAAATGACACTGATTGTCACTAAATGTAATGAGTGCCGTATGCATGTTTCATTGGAACCACAAGCTCAAATTAGCCTGTCAAAATTTGACTGTACCCTGATGCCAGTCTGTCAAGTGACTCAATTAGCTCAAGAGAATAAAGAAAAGGCTTGTCAAGCCACCAAGGTTTTCCACTTGCTCAAGTCCCATCCCTGCGCTCACTGCCTTTATTAAATATAAAAGCATTTTATATTTGCAGGTAGGGAGATGCTGTCTCTTCATTCCCTCTCTCTCAACTCCCACTTTACCACTAGTTTCTTACTGAAAAACTCATCAAATCTGTGGAGAGTAAAGCCTGGTTTTCTTATGATGAAAACAAATATTTACCTCTTGATAAAGCCTTCCCAGTGGCTCAACTTTGCTTTTCTTGGAGAGCACTGAAAAGCATTAGAACAGTACTGGATTCAGAGATGAACCGAAAGCAGAAATGCTGTTTTATAATTCTTTCTTCCCCCTACCCCCTAGTGCATATACATAGGCAAAGCATTTCTTGTTACAGATGTCTCAGAGACAAGCAGGAAAAAAAATTTAAATCAAACTCAGAATTCTTATTTGTTGCCTCAAGGGCACAGCTGTGCCTAATGGCAGAGTGCAAACTCACTAACCACAGACATGTCCAAAACTGACTCATAGGCAGGCAACTATGGGCTGCAGTAGGAGCTACAAAACAGACAGACTGCTCAGACATGCCCTAGCAACAGCATTTGTGTCTTTACTCAAGGACCCACCTCCGAGCTCCTTCCCAGTTCTTGACCCTGACTCCACATCACCTATAATGTCAAAGACTCTGTAATGATACCAGCTTATTAGCAAGGAGGGAGGATTAAAAAAAAGTGTGGAATGACATCCTCTTAATCAGTATTGTAGCAGTTTTCCTTCCCTGACCATAAGAATATTCTCATTTGCATAATTGTTTAAAAAACATAATTTAAAAGAAAAGTGATTTGTAATCTCTCCCAGAGACTGGGCTCAGATATGCTGCTCGTGTTTCACAAAATGAGGAAACACACTCATTGTGTGTTTCAAACGCATAATAATTTTTGAGTGCTACTCAGCAGCTTATATTTGTCTGTAAAGAAAGCATTCTTCATGAAGAGGTACCTTGGCATCCTCAAGTCTAATCCAGGTAGCCTGTTTACTCTGTTGCATGGTTTCTTGAAGCTTCAACAAAGGGTTGCTAAACAAAAAATCTTTGGTTCCACTGAGTAAGAGAAAAAAGAGCTTAACCAGTGCACAAATATTTAAATATTAATTAGACAAGACTGGAACACGGAAACATTTAAAATAAATGTTCTTTGTGGTATTATTAAATGTTAAATTTTATGTATACTAAATAATTTTGTAGCCTGATAAAATGACTTCTTTCTGTGGCCTAGGAGATGTATAATTAATATATTTTTTCTAGCCACTGTTTAATTTTTAAAAAGTTCGACTAACATTTAGATGATAAAAATATAAACGTCTTTTGAAAAAGCCTAAAATTTTTGTGAAGAATAGGACTGAAATAAGCAATTTATATTAGATTTTTTTTAATTATAATTTATTTTAAAATAGCTCATATTAGTCTCTATATTCTTCTGAAATCTGGTTTAAGCAGACAGTTTTAATTTATATTCTCTAGTTTCTTCTTGAATATAAATATATAACTCAAGTATTTTCTTCTTGCACTAACAAACTAATTGCAAGGAAGAACTAATTAAATATAAGAAACTAAGTGGACCATAAAAATTCCAGTTATTTTTTAAGTTATCTTTGTATTTGATACCAGCTAAAACTTAGCTTTTTAAAAATAGTGACACTTTTCACAAAATATTTCATCTTGCACTTCTATATCTTTTGTATTTGTTAAACTTATTCCCTATGTAATAAATCAAACATAAGTTTATTGTGAAAATAGATAAAGTTCACATAAACTTGAACTTCCAAAAAGGGAAAGCAGGAGTGTTTTGACAGGAGTTATGGAAGGCAATCTCTGTAGGACTAGTACTGGACCCACATCTGAGTGATAACATTTGGATCATACAGCAAACAAAGCTTTCCATCATAATTGCATCTTGACACACATTTATATTAAACACACCTTTGTACTCATAGAATTAATTTTATAGTATCAGTGGTGTATCTTTACCTTTTCCTATATACTGAAAACATTAAGCAAAATTGAATTGCTAGATACAGAACAAGGCAGTGGTTGGATGTTCTCCAGTAGCTGCGGTATGAATTTCTAGACTTGCCTTCACACACCAATCTGCTGGTCTCACATAACAGCCCATAGCACAGGCTGACAAGCAAACAGAGAATCAGGCTCCAAGCTTAAGGGTTTGAATGTAAGCAAATGGGGCACACAGGCAAGAGACTCAGAATAGGGAGAAATGAACCTGTTGGTGGTGGCCCAGCTATCGTCAAGTTTCTGGTACGTATTATGGAAGTTGTAAGGAAAATTGCAATCAGGTATTTGAAAGAGAGCAATGAGGTCACTTCAAAGTGGTGGAGAAGAGTATTGGAATTACTCCTAAGTACCTGAGCAGGAGGTACAGCAGACAGCATGAGAGTACTTGCCCAAGAACTTAAAAAAACCAGGATGAAAGTGTCTGTTACTTCTAGTTTTCAGATGAGAGGTAGGAGTTAAACTCTAGGTGCTGGGAGAAAGGACAGTTAGGCCCTAAGGGAAAAGCTATGATATGTTTGATATGACAGGGAGAAGAGCAGAGTGATGACAAATGATGTGCAATATAAATGTTGATTGCAGCAGAACATAGTCGCATGTTAAATGGAAGGGGAAAACACTGAGTTCTTGGAAATAGTTTGATATGGAAAAGAGTGCAATTCAGGGAGAAATATAAGTATGTTTTCTGTGGAAAGAAGACTCAAGTTAAATGACTAGATAACCCTGGAATTCAAATTTCATTATAAAAAGAGACAGAGAAACAAAATGCAGTACTCTGAAGTAACTGTATCATCATCACAGACTAAAAGCGGATTCCCCTTTTTCCTTGCTTTTTAAAGTATCACAGCACCACCATTTCCCCGGAGTCCAGTAAGTTCAAACCCAAGTTTGAACAAACGTAGCAGGATCACCGTTGTTTTCAAGAGGCTTTTCTGGAGTTTTTCCATCACACTCCCTGAAGGAATAAAAAGCTGAATAATGTAATCAAGAGCACTTTATTGCCTTGAAGTGTAGTAAATAAGTGGAAAATATGGACTATAGGGTAATGTACTTTAGGGGGAAAGAAGGGTTCTACAGGTGACTGGAATTTCTTCTGTTAATGAAAATTTTAAATATATAGTACTCAATGGATACACAGCTCGAATGCTGGTTTTGGGGCAATACACTCATCAAGACAAGTATGGAGTTCAAAAGCATTAATGAGAATTCTGGTTGAAGCATATAGATTTTCTTAAACACATTTTGGAGGTAAATGTGAAATTACTAGCCAGGAAAGGTTAGCTCCCATCCAGAAATCAATCAAGACACAAATTAACTAAATGTATGCAACTTGTTCCACTAAAACGAGTGTGTATTCTTAGTGAATAAAAGATCCCACTGCCTTTGCTTGCTTGAAAAACACCACTGATGACAATTCATATCAGGAATTATTTCTTTTCTTTCTGTGACAAAACTTTTCTTACCACCCTCCTATACAATTCCTGGCAATACGATGTTGGCTGAGGGTGGTTTCTCACTGACAGAACCTAGGCCTGCCATGACCATCCAAAGTATCTAAAGAATTTTAAACAAGTTTTGAAGATTACTCCCTGCATTGTGTGAGTCTGGAACAAAATTCGCCTACCATCACAGGAAGCTACACAAACAGGAAAAAGGATTGAAAATATAAAAGCATTTTTAAAAAATCAAGTTTCTACCCAGTACGCATATTCTTTAGATGCAGAGGCAAGTAGTCATCAAGTAAGACATCAAAGCAGAGGAGGACACTGATGCATTGGAAAAGGAAAAAAAAAAAAAAAGAGAAACAATCAGACTGCAGGAGGAAAAAATATAGTACTGATTTAGAGGTATATACAGTAGAATTTCCCACCATAAGGCCAGAATCTGAAATGACTATTCTTCAGAGATGTTTTTAAAATTTTTTAGCTAAGTCCACCAAAGAAAGAAAACCAAAGAGATCTACACTAAACCTGTAGGAGTTTGGTTGAGGTTTTTGAATTTATTCTTCATGAGTATATACCCAGGATGAAAACTCAGTTTCTACTCAGAAAAGAACAAACTCAGCATTTAAAACTTAAACTACTACCATTAGAAATGCAAGGTTCAGCTCTGATGAGCTGAAGTTCTCTTTTCTTTCTTAAAGGTACTTTGTACCACATCTGGATATCCAAGGTAACTACTATCAAGTCATAAATGTAAAAGAGATGACAAGGGAAATCATAGATGTGAGTGTTCCAGTGCAAGAGTAAGATTTCAAGCTTGTTGAGTGTGAAAGAGGCTTCATATCTCATATCAATGTGAGTCAGCTCAGAGCCTTGATATAATTCATTGTAAATGTTACTCCATAAACGAAAGTTGCTCAGATATGTTATTTCATCCTGAACTTTGTCTTTGGGAAGTTGGTCTTCATAACCTATTGGATTGCAACACTGCAAAAAGGTATTTAGATACTTTCTCCATGTGAATAGTTGAGGTAACAAACTTAGAATTCTTGTTTTGTAGAAACGCAGGTGTTTCACCACAACTGAAAGCAAAATGAGTTTCTTCCTCTTCTCATATACTTCTTGACAAGTGAGCACTAATACACTGCAGACTTTACTATAGCTATCACTGACTCAGGTTGATCTAATACAAGAGATAAAATATTCTTACCAGTTGATAACAATTTAAACATTTTCTCAATCAACATCTGCTTCCATTGTTGTGAAGTATTTTGACAGAATTATTTTGACAGAATTATTTGATTTTTCATTATAAAAAGGGGAAAACATGTAAAGGAAGATATTCTATTATTTTCTATGGAGTAGCCTCCTTGATTATTCAAGCTGTCATTTTAACATCTGAATATGTTGAATTTTCACTTTCAATAAAGTCTTAGAATACAATTAAATACTAAATATAAAATTATTAACTAGCCACAAGTTTTACAGTAGAAACATGAAACTTCTAAGTCTTCACAGAATAGACCAGACCTAATCCTTCTCCTCAAACAGGTGAAATGTTATTTTACATTGAGTTCAAGAGCAAAGACCAGCAAATCTTCAGAGGGAAATTTCCTTTGAAACCAGGTCAGGAGTTTTGTTTTCAGGCATGACTAGGAAGCAAATTCTCCCCTTGTAATTGGAATTCGCTCAATTAAAACTAAGTGACTTGTTAATAAACAGGATACTGCAAAATACAAGTTAATAAAGGCAGCTACTTAATTAAACAGATGGTAAGCCTTAACACGGATATTTCTTTGACACACACCACCCACTCCAATACCTGCAATTTTGGATGTGAAGTAATTTCTCCACTTATAAAAATATATGTTAATAATTTTCAAGCTATCAAAGAAACTGTTATATAAAGAGTGTTGGTTTTGTTACCTTTTTTTCTTCTTTTTCTTTTTTTTTTCCTTAAGGAGTAAAAGATAACTTTTTAAACATGGAAAAATTTGAAAGATCGATGTGAGGACAATTTTGACACATGGAATAATAAAATCTTTTCTTTATTATGCAAAAAAAACCCATCAAGAATTCTCTAATCAATATACTGATTGATAAGGAAGTCTGACAAACCTCCTTAGTTGTATGGTGTGACAAACCAAGCCACCAATAGCCGTGTTGACACCAAATTCTGCGTGAAAATTTTTCTTCGTCTGTGTGGGACTGGAGGATTCTACACTTCCATGACATCCTCACCACACCAAAGTTCCAGAGCCTCCAAACCAGGAGCCAACTGGGATGCACAATCAGATCCAGGCCCTGCAGCAGATCAGGGCTCAAATGTGCTCCAATCTTCTCTACTAAAATCCGCATACGATTTGTCCAAAGAGAAAGAGAACTTCTTGGCTACAGGTGCTGGTACAGCAGAGGCAGGAGTTGTCAGGTGTCCAGGGCAACTTTTTCCACAAAGATAATGTCTTTTTTTTAATACAGTCAACCCGCTTCCACTTTGCACCCCCCATATTGTGGTTTTGCATCTTAGCGACGTGGTTTTTCAGCGGTTAAGGAGGCCCCTTTTCGCAACTGCACATACGTGACCTGACATGCATGACTATTCAAATTAGGCAGTCGTGAATATTCAAATCAACCCCCACGCCATGCCACACACACCATGGGTACACTGCTCTGCCCTTGGCGAACCATGCCTGCCCCAATGTAGCCACAGTGGTTCATCTCCAGTGGAGCCAAGCTGGGCATGCACCGCTCCCATGGCAGCTTGGCACTGCTTGAGCGTGAGCCACACCTCCCTGTTGCGCTCAAGTGTGAACAACCCTCCCCTCCACTTGAGCGTGAACTTCACCCCCCACTCCACTCAAGCATGAGCCGCAACCCCCACCCCCACCCAAGCTCGAGCACGAGCCACCTCCCACTCGGAGTAAAGTGGCTGTGTGCAGTTATGAAAGATTTACACACTCTCAGGTTAGACGTAGTGTCTGAGATTTTCTCAGGGTAGACTTGGTGTTCGAGACCAGGCACCACCTCTACGCTGAGTATGGAGAGACCAGGTCTGCCCACCCAGAGAGACAATGAGACAGTGGCACGGGTGGATCCCCTCCCACCCTTGTCCCCAGCTGAGAGGAAAAGGGGTTTTTCCTCTCATGGGGTGGCCACGGGCACCGAGAAGCACCGACACAGACACCAACACACAGCAGGGATGTTCTGAAGGAGTGCCAAGCGGCCATGTGAGGGTGTGGGGCAACTCTATTACAGGTTCCCTGCACATCATTGCTGGATTACTGAATAGCTAGCTGACAGCATGAATTTTGAGAAGAAAGCTTGAAGTTTTCTCCTCAGAGTAGTCACTTTTCACAGACCAACAGTTAATTGAGTCAAAACCAATTTTTCAAGAAAAAGAATTTACTTTCATCTAGCACACATACAAAATAAAATTTGTCTCTCTTAGAAAGCCTCTCTGGGTTTTGTAACTACATTGGTGGGCTGGGGGAAGTAGTGGAATGAAATCACTCAGCTGGTTGTCAGGCCTTGAGGGAAAAACAAAAAAGCAAGATTAGCCCAGTGCAGACTGTTGTCATAATGCTTGTGCACCACTGAAGTTCTACATAAAAGACCACTATATTCAAGTTCTTGAATGTATATAATGGTCCTCTTTGGACGGGTGAAGATTACTCTGAAGTAAGATGTTAATATCAAGCAAAATATCCACACCTGTATTATCTCTCTTGTTTATATCGCTATCAATTCTTTCTCTCATTGCTCCATGGCCTTATCCTGCAATTTAGTATGAGCTCGGTTAGTATTGAGTTCTGCCTCTGTACAGGTTTTAGATGGTGAGTTGGACTAGATGATCCTTGTGGGTCCCTTCCAACTCATAGTATTCTGTGAATCTGTGAATTCTGTAATAAAGATGTTTGTTGCAATAACTACATTGGAGGCTTACTTTCCAAGGTGTTAAGACAGAATTTTGCCTGGTTTCATATACCACTGCAAATACTTCATCTGACTCCAGATGTAATAGTAGGTTTTGTTCAGCCATCTATTCAATCATCATCATCACCATAGCTAAGCTTTGTGAATGAAGATATGGGAAGGGCTCTACTCATGCTTGCTACAAACATGCTAAAGATTAAAAAGGTTGATGTGGGATAGACAAGTCCGTGTATAAAAGGCACAATGATAAGTCTTATTAGGCAGTATAAATGAGGCACAGTTCTTTCTGTGTTTTCTTTTCACCTCAAGACTAATTCTACATGAGCTTTCAAAGTAGGCAGCAGCATCATAGACGGTGTGTATAGACATCTCCCAGTTTGAGGCCAGAGTGGACCACTGATGGTAGTCAATATGGCCAAGACTGAGATGCTGTTTCAGGGAGTCCTTGTATCTCATCTTTGGGGTTTCTCTGTTGCGGCTTCCAGTGATGAGTTCACCATAAAGCACAATCTTAGGGAGGCAGTGAACCTCCATCCTGAAAACATGCCCTGCTGAGCACAGTTGTGTTCTTAATAGCATGGCCTCAATACTGATGACCCCTGCTTGTTCAAGGACAGCAACATAAGTCACATAGTCAGTCCAGTAAACGTTTAGGATTGTACGAAATCAGCGCTGATGGAAGCATTCAAGAATCACACAGAATCACAGAATATTATGAGTTGGAAGGGACCCACAAGGATCATCTAGTCCAACTCACCACCTAACACCCATACAGAGTCCGAGAGCACATCCCAGAGCGTAACACCACCTAGATCCCTCACAGTCTAGCAGGCCACTCCGAGCCGGAAGGGNATCACACACAGAATCACACACAGAATGAGTTGGAAGGGACCCACAAGGATCATCTAGTCCAACTCACCATCTAACACCCGTACAGAGACCAAGAGCACATCCCAGAGCAAAAAGAGTAGACAGCACAATGGCTCTATAAACACTAATCTTTGTACTTTTCTTCAGTTTGTTACACCAGACTCTTCTAAGAAGTTTCCCGGAAGCTCTGTATGCCTTTGCTAACATGTTGTCTATTTCTTTGTCAATCTTACCATCCAAGGAAATGGTACTTCCTAGGTAGTTGAACTGCTGGACTGACCTAAGCTCTGATTTACCTGTGGTGATATGAGGAGGACGGTAAGGTTCCTGAGGTGCAAGTTGGTAAAGAACTTCTGTCTTCTTCAAGCTGACTTCCAGCCCAAAAAATCAGCAGCCTCTACAAAGCAGATATAAAGCTCTGCAGAGCTCCTTCTGTGTGAGAAACAAAGGTGGCATCATCAACAAAAAGCAGCTCATGGACAAGGTAATTTAGAGTCTTAGTATGGGCCTTCAATCTTCTTAAGTTAAATAAGTTACCATAGATACTTTATCAGATGTAGACACTGTTATCCTCATCAAGATCTACCGTGGCTCTTTGGAGCATCATACTGAAGAAAATTCTAAATAGAGTGGGTGCGAGAACACAACCTTCTTTCACACCATTGGTTATTGGGAAGGGCTCAGAAAGTGCATTGTCATATCTGACAGGGCCGCACTGATCCTCATGTAACAAGGTAATCATTTTGAGGAACTAATCATTCTAAGAACTGCCACAGGCCTTTTCTGTTCACAGTGTCAAAGCTTTGGTGAGGTCAACAAAGGTTACATAGAATCCTTTGTTCTTATACTGGGTGATGATGACTGCATCACAGATATCTGATGGTAGTTTTCCTTTTTCCCAGCAATGCACAACAAGCTTGTGAAATTTAGCATGGAGAGCTTGGTCTCCATGGTTCCAGACTTCAGGTGGGATTCCATCGATTCCGGCTGCCTTGCCAGTTTTGGCCTGTTTTATGGCCTTAAGAGTCTCTCTCACAGTAGGGATTATATCCAATTCATTTTTAACCAGTTGTTGCTCATCACTGAATTGCTGAGCCTTGAACTACATGGTTGGCACTGAAGAGAGTCTAGAAATGTTCAGACCATCAATTCAGGATGGAGGTTTTATCTGTGAGAAGCATTTGGCCATCTGCACTTAGTAGTTGAATTTGAACTGATATGTAGGTCCATGCACAGCTTTCAGAGCCTCTTAGAATCCTCTGTAATCACCCAAATCAGTGCAAAGTTGAGTCTTTTCTGCTATGTGCATCCACCACTTGTTCTGGATGTCTTGAAGTTTCTGTTGGAGCTTGCTGCTTGCACGGTGAAAGGCTGCTTTTCTTACATGGCAGGATGGTTGAGCAAGGTGTGCTTAGTGAGCAGTTACCCCCTTTGACAACAATTCCTTAATCTCTTGGTTATTTTAATTAAACCAGCCTTTGGGGTTTTTTTAAGAAGAAGCTTAAGGATTCTTCAGAAGACTAGAGGATGCTGTTTTTAATATGCTTCAGGAGAGGGATTTGTGGGATGGTCTTCAAGTCTAGTTTGAAGTTTTACTTAAAAACTGTCTGTCACTGCAGCAGTTTGAAGATTATTAACTTGAAGCCTCCTCCTTGGGATGCTGTCCCTCTTAAGTTTGGGTTTAAAAAGTGGAGGTTAAGTTTGCATAGCACAAGGCGATAATTTATTTGAGATTCTGCACTAAGCACCACTCTGGTATAATGGACATCGCAAATATCTTTCTGATGTACTAAGACGTAATCAATGAAGTCCCAGTACTTGGACTGAGAATGCATCCAAGTTGTCTTCAAACTATTTTTCTGCTGAAAGATGATGTTGGTGATGATGAACTGCTGCTCTGCACAAAAGTCTAACAAAAGACGTCCATTGTCATTGGAGTTTCCAACACCAAGCTTGCTCCAGGCTCCTTTCTAGGCTTCAAAGTTCTTTCCTACTCTGTCATTAAAATCACCAAGAATTATGATCTTATCATTTGCAAGAATCTTTTGGGTGAGGCAGTGCAGGTTGGTGTAGAATTTGTCCTTTTCGGCAGGGTCAGCGTGGAGTTGGAACATATATGCTGAAGAGCACAACATGTTGCTTGTTGTGTAGTATGAGACGATCAGAACGGCTTGTTGTCAGATTTTCAAGTTTGGAGGCAATGGAGTTTTTGATCATGAAACCAACTCCTGAAAGATGATCTTCAGTTTTAGATCCACCTGACCAGTAGTGTGTAACCAGCACCATGTTTTTTGAGGTTACCTTCTTCACGTAGACGAACTTCACTGAAAGCAGCAACGTCAACATTGAGTCGTGACAGTTCATGAGCAATTAGAACTGGGTGGAGACTAGCTTTGTTTAGGTCATGTCTTCTAGGCCTCTCTCTGTGTGGACCAAGCAGTACTCTCCTCAAAAAAGGCTGCTTGGTCATTCAGGATGTTGTCAAAGAAGACTTGCATCTCCAGGGTCTGTGTCTAACAACCAATGTTCTGAACCACCTGCATGCAGGGTTGGATCTTTGGCTTCCAGTGCACCCTACCACCTGCCATTTCATCCCTCGTCTGTCGTGCTCCAGGACTTTACAAATGTGGGTGTATCCTTCAAGCCTGGGCATTAGATTTTGTAAGTGAGGCTCAGAGTGCACAGAACTGGCCCCACCCTTTAATCCTAGGCTTCATCTGTCAGGGTTTAGCAAATTTGGACCACAACAGAGAAGTCCATAGGATGTATATTTAATTAGAGTATCCTTCTCTTAGATGGATGTCTTACAGGGCTAAACGAGCTCCATCTGGCCGGGTTTGAAATTAGAGTTGTTCTTCTCCTAGGATGGTTGCTAGGAGGTTAACGAGCCCATCCTACCCATAGAACATTTATATCCTTCTGTGTTGGCCACTTAAGACACTGCCAGACTTAAGAGGGTAAAGCGTGAAAATGACGATTAGTCAGTACAAACACAAATGTTATCAGAACAAAGCATAATTTCAGCCTAGTTTCAGGCTTCAGCTCTGGGTGAATACTGGGAATACTTCTTAAAAGGAATTCATGGGAATTCTTTGTGCTTAGTTTACTATAATTCTGTGTTAGCAGGATACACAGCTCTTAGAAGCAAGCAAGGTGAGGATAAACATATTTAACTATAAACACTAACCTGGGTATGGGAAATCTTTATTAAAATTAAATGTTGGCAAGTTTGGGATGATTCAGGGGAAAAAGAAATAGCATCTCAGCTCATTAAAAATAGTCTCAAAATGTAAATAAACAATGTTGCAGCATGCTTACTGGTTAGACCCGAGTAAGGAACTAGGAGACAGTGTGAGAACTCTATTCCCAATTTGTGACATGATCCAGGCCAAGTTATTTAACTGCTGTTTGTTTATCCCTCTGTAACATAGGTGTAAGAAAAGTTATTTCCCAGATGGCAACATGGTGAAATTTAATTGATG
Organism: Pitta sordida; assembly: GCA_013390025.1. NCBI lineage: Eukaryota > Metazoa > Chordata > Aves > Passeriformes > Pittidae > Pitta > Pitta sordida. The sequence goes on from WEKX01025009.1 coordinate 66,406, forward strand.
TTTGTAAACTTCTGTCAGAGCCTCCAAAGAGAGGTGAAAACAAAATAATACTACATTCACATTCTGGGAGATCCTACACTTATTTCATAAATGTAATAAAGATAAATTGAGGATTACAAGAAGTGAATTATTAATAATCTCCTGTAATAATTAGTGAGTTCAAAATACACATTCTTGTTCACAGAATACTAATCAGTACTTGTACATAAGTATAGATCAGACTAGGGTAGTGATTGAGTTTTATTGTGAGATGAATACATATATTGTCCCTGGAAAATTTACTTTTCTCTTCCCTGACTTCACTGAAACGATCCAAAATGCTTAAAAAAAAAATTCATGGGCAATCACAAATTGCAGCAGCTCTCTATTTTCCTCCTTTAAACCAGAACACAGGAATTGGCATGATGGGCTCAAATTCAGGCAGTACCTCCCACAGAATGCTGTTTCCAGCAGTGAGCAGCAGCACCATATGTTGCTCTGTGACATTCCCTGCCTACTCCAGTGAGTAGATATTACTGAGGGATTCTGGCTTACTTTCAACACTTTTTCTGTTTCCAACAGTAACTGTTATAATTCTGACTGCTTTTGTTACCCACAGAAAATCCTATCCTTCTCATTCTTGGTGACAATGTCATTCTATAGCAGATTTCCATAGCTAAATGAGCAGCAACTCACGGTGATAATACTACTGTCTTTCCCTCTTCTTTCATAATGGCTTATTTAAATGCTCTCTAGTAGCACAGATAGCAGAAGATGGAAGATTCAAAGAAAAAGTCATTCACTAGAAGTTAGGAGACACTGTCATTTCCCCTAAACAACCCTGATGTTATACTCTTCCTCAGAAGACAGGTTAAAAGATCTATAGGTCTAAACCAAAAAATTTGAAATAGTTTAAAGTACATCTTTTAGGAGAAGCTGAACTCATGACCTGAGATGTCTATGTCTAAGATAGGTATGGTAATGGTTCGTTGATTGTTCCCATGGGAGTCCAATCTAAGTGAGGTATTTAAATGTTGTTAGGCCACAGGCATTACTACAGAATTAGAACTTCCTTGACTCTCATCTTAGAGAGTGGCTTGAGCCAGAAAGAAGATAGAGAGAGAAGGCTAAGGACATATTACTTTTAGCTGCTACAAATTCTTAGGGATCTGAATCTCAACAAGGAAACACCCTAAGAATTCAGCTTCATGATGATTCTTCAATTGATGTCTTACAATGTCACCTACTACAGTGGCAACATGTTCATGAAACTTGATTAAACCACCTTGTTGAGATAAAAGTAAAATAAAATAAAACAAAACATATAGGAAACAACGTCTAGCAATATGCAGATCCCTTGGTTTTTGGTTTGGAACTTTTTTATGTTTTCGGAAGTGGTGGGTTTGGTTTGATCTTTTCTTCTTTTTACTTTTTGTTTGTTTATTTTTTAATAAGGCTTCTCCCAGGTTGCCAGCAGTAGACTATATTTTGTTAAACTGGGGTGTACAGTCTTAAAGTCTCTTGGAATGAATGTTCCTTCAATAAATGCAAAGATATCTATATGACACATTGGGATGTCTGGATTATTCTTGCTTGCTGCAAAAGTATGAATGTTCCCATGTCCCCTTTCTGTTTGATTACTTACTGAATTGTTGATTATGCATGGCATAAAAGATGTTCCTTTAGCATGCATGCAACTGTGTAGTTGGCATGATCTCTCTTCTTCCTACTTTTTCTTCACATTCATTCATTAGAAAAACCACTCTTAATAGCAGAATTTTAATTAGGGGCATTAAACAACACCATTTTCAGTTGAAAGGGCTAGTTCTTTTCTTGAATCTGTGTTTTCAGGTTTTCTGCAAAATCAGGGAGGTGCTTCCACTTGATTTGAAACAATCTCATGGTTTTAAAGAAGTTATGAAACCTGAAAAGGTATGATTTCATAAAATAAAAGTCGGAATTTGGGGGTCATGAAAAGATTCTCACAAAGTTCCTATGCCAGTATGTACCATCATAATTCAAGGCCTGATTCAAGACTAGTGTATGCATCTTATATAGAAGATGAATCTTTGATATTCTTAACTAACTTCCACTTGGGAGTTCTGTCCTGAGAGTTTAATTACAATCATACTTCAGTTATTCACACTGTCATATTCCTATCTGCTCATATTCGTGGAAATTTTTCGCAGATTCACAGAATATTATGAGTTGGAAGGGACCCACAAGGATCATCTAGTCCAACTCACCACCTAACACCCATACAGAGACCAAACTAACATCCCAGAACGGTAAACACAAACCTAGTTCCCTCACAGTCTAGCAGGCCACTCCGAGCCTGAAGGGACCCACAGGATCATCCAGCCCTACACCCCCCAGCTAGACCATGTCACTAAGCTCCTCATCGAGTCTTCTCTTAAACACCTCCAGGGACGGTGACTCCACCACCTCCCTGGGCAGTTCATTCCAATGTGCAATCACTCTCTCTGTGAAAAACCGCTTCCTAACATTAAGTTTAAACCTCCCCTGGCATAGCTTGAGGCCGTGCCCTCTCGTTCTGGTGTCATCAGCCTGAAGGAAGAGGTTTCCCGCAATACTTATTCTGTTATTCACAGAGCTGTGATAGAGACAGAACAAGAGGTCATGGTCTTAAGCTCCAGCAAGGGACGTATAGACTTCACATTAGGAAAAAGTTTTTCACTGAAAGAGTGAGCCGTCTTTGGAATGAGTTGCCTGCGGAAGTGGCTGAATTGCCATCCCTGAAGGCATTTAAGAATAGACTGGATGAGGTGTTGAGGGTCATGATATAAATGTTATAGATGTTAGGTTTTAGTTGGATTACAGGTTGGACTTGATGATCTTCAGGGTCTTTTTCAACCTTATCAACACTGTGATACTGTGATAATTCCGTGGGATGGCACAGTCCCACACTGCCACAGAAGGCAAGCCAGCCCTGCCAGGAGTCAGGAAGTCTTTAATTGTAACACAGGGACCTAGGTGGGGCCCGTTCTGGCCAAGGCTGCCAGCCTGGACTCGCCAGCGCATATGCACATAAGTGCATATGTGGATGTTCATAGCCTCAGAAATAGCACTCCTGCCAGTGCTAGTTGCTGCAGTTAAAGGGAAAAAATCCCAACTCCCACACTCCTCACTGCTGTAAGGAACCCAGGATGTTGCAGTGTTCTAAAGTTGCCATATTTCTGGCAATAATTTGCCATATTAATGTCCGACGCATATGCATAGATTAAAGGTTCTGTGGGACCCACGAGAGACCCGTAATCCACAAATACGGAAGTATGACTGTAATATCTGTTGGTGCTCCCATAAGGAGATGAGTCATAATGGAAAGAGGGAAGTGTCTAATGAAAACTATATAGAAGAACGGAGCTATTTAATATTAAAATTAGTAACACTAAACATTTTCTACACATTTTATATAATATTATATGCAAAGAGTATATGCAGACAGTATAATCACCCACAATATTATATGCAAAAATAAAAATGTATTTCTGACTTTGACATTGAACTATAATATTTGACACTGAGATTGAACAGCAGTTTGTTCAAGCCTGGATTCCACTTGCACAACTTTGAGATATTAGGAGTACATTTGAAGTAGTGAGTAATTATCTGCCTTTACTTATTTCCTTTTGGACTCTCAGAAATTCATTTTCCTCTTCAGGTAACAAAACTGTCTCTATTAGCCCCCACATCTTCCACAGTATAGCATTCAACCAACAAAAACACTGAGCAGAAGTTAGAGTCTAAGTCAGTGACAGTCAATACCCCAGTGTAAACACAGGCAGCATCAAGCAATCTTCCCACTATGAGCCACAGCAAAGGAGCTACGACCAACCCATCTAATTTCAGGCACTTGATGTTGCTTGTAAAGAGAGAAAGGTTAATTTAAGTACATCCTTCCTAACATCTTGTTAGATAACTGAATTTTGTTGGAATGGATCTAGGTAAAAGCTACCATCCACCTGTCTGTTCTTCTCAACTGAATGCAACAGTTCTAGAAAGCATCCCCTCTCTACACCTTTTAAAAGAACAGAGACAAAGATAGATGTTTTCTAGATGTAGTATTATACACTAAAGACGATTTATATCCGTGGCACTGGTCCATAAGGTTTCATAATGCAGAGTGTGGATATCATTATTTCCACAGCATAGCTTGCTTTCCTTTTGCCTTCCTTTCCTACTATTGCTTAGGCATGGATAAAATAGAGTTATTAAGACTTGAAAATAAGCGCTTCTACAAAATACTTAGACAGCTGACCAACCCAAATGAGCATGGAAAGCTCAGTCCAAAAGAAATTTCACTAATTCCACTGGAGTTGTAGACAAAACCCTTTAACCAGGAAAATGAATAAAATAATATTACTTAATCCATCCATTTACAGGTAAACAGTAATGTTCTAACTTCGGTATTTTGAAAATTTTCAATTCCTCAAATGAGAATTAAGCTTGAAGAAATCACATTCTTACTTTCAGAAAGAGTAAAGATGTAGCTAAGTAAATTGTTTGTTGAAAATTATTTATTTAGCTGCAGGCACAGGCTAAATATTTGCCCCAATTCACTGGACAATCTCTTAGCACTGAAGAGAGGCTTCTGGCAAAGCTATTAAAGAAGTGTTAATCTATGATTTCACTCTAATTAAATGTCATCTAAGTTATCTTATGTGCATTAAGGGCAAAGGATGATATAGTTTTGACTTCAGATAATTAGGCGCCTTCTGTTAATTATGCCTCCAGACAGGCTTTGATTCAGAAATCTCATGCTACTGTTAATCTTTCAGTCTTCCTGATCTGTCCTGGATAAAGAGAATAATGACAGTTCTACAAATGTGATTCCTAATATTGAGGGCGAAAGCAGAATTCTGGGCATTTATTTTATGTAGTTCTTCTTATTCAAATATCCCGAGACAACCTCTAAAGTCTTTATACATAAGCTCTGCTTGACGCAAAATGTAGAAGTCCTTCTGTTAACATTTTTTAAAACATTTAGTGAGAATTGTTCTGTAAGTATCCCAGGGTTGATTACTTTTAATAATTAACACGATACAAAAAAGACTAATTAACCTTGTATTCAACTATATCTACTACTAATTACCTTCATGTTTTATTTCTAATACCTTTTGGTTGGCAAATTATTCTACGTGTACGGTGTTCCCAAATTTTAACCTTGCAAAAAATATACCTTATTATCCTCTCAGACAGAACTATGCTTTAGTTTTTTCCAAAATTTGGTCAGTCAAAACCTTTGACTTTTATCCACTAAGTCCCGTATCTGACCTACAGGTCATGCAACTCTCAATTCAAAATCAAAGAAACACAAAATGTATAGTTCTGTAATTTATATGAAGATGCAAGTATGTTTCCTGTTATGCATGTTCTTAGACCATGATTCCTGAATATTTTTTTGTAGGGAAAGAGCATACAGGTCCTTTATCTTGAGATACATCACCTTATGTTCAATTCCTGAAGAAAATGTAACTATAAATAATCAAAATATTTTTATTATTTTTTCAAATGCTTTTTTAGATCTACAAGGACCCAGCTCTGGCAGAGCAGATCTTGCAAATTTTAGCAGGAGTCTAGATGTATGCCGTTGTCTAGCAAGTGCTCTCCATGCTGTTTGTGAGACTATTTATTCAGATTCTATGCTTTGTTTTACTGTTGTTCTCTTTTAATTCCTCCCCTCCCCCTCGTTAAGCTTAATGAATGCATCCATCCAGGAAATTGTAACAGCATAATATACAGCAACTTCGTATCATCAAATGGGTAACTTTCCACAATCATGAAATTATCATGTATTAGTGGTCTTAGATCATTAGGTAGCAGCTCCTGAATTGAGAGCTATTTGCATCGCTATACTCCAACAACAAAAGTGTACCATAAATGTACATACCATCTTGTGAAAACTAATCCTGGCAGTTCTCGATTAAAGAGACAGAAAGAGGAAATTAACTGAAGCTTAATCCAAATTTTACAATTTCATAGACTACTAGAATTATTACTTTTCTTTTAAGCTAAAAAATTAATTTGATTGAAAATCTTTATATTTCATAAAACCTGAGTTCAGAGTTCTTTTATGCTGAGACTCCAACCTTCCTTGAAGGAAAAAAATTCTTTTCTTACTTTCCTAATACAATTTAAAAGTAAAAATTTATGCCTGAGTCAGCAAATAAAACATCCTCTTTGACACAAAATGTTGGTAAAAAGATGCAAATAGAGTTGTTCTTTTCTATATTAGTTGATCATGTTCTTTGGAGTCTATAATTTTGTATCTTTATCAACAATCTCTTAAGTGTACACATGGAAGTCTATAGGTCTGTGAAGGAAAGATAATGCAGGTATACCCCAAAAATGCCAGGAGTGGAAGGATTTAGGAAAATTTATTTCCAAAAGTGAGAACACTAAAAAGAGCATTAACCCTCATAGTGCTAGAAGCACCAGGCATTGGAAAAAGACATGCCTCTGTTCTCCTCAAGGCTTTTATTGTTCATCCTGCCCCTTCCCGTCTGCTGCAGGGGATTTCTGAAAAGACAGCAACCGTATCTTCTTCCTGTGAAAGGGAGCCAATCCCCATAGAATGAGGTAGGAGAGAAAAACCCAAAGACATTCCTGTGAAGAACGGCACTTTCTCATTTTCATATGGGAAAATTCTCCCTGAGTGAACTCCGTGAAATAAGTCTTCTGAATTCATCTACCCCTACAAGGTCATAGACACAATTGAAACCTACAATGACTGTCTGGGGTCCTGCGGCACAAAAAAACACCTGTCATCTATATTTGAGTATGTGCATTTCATGATCTTGACAGTAAATAAATGGAGATAGACTTTCTTCCACCATGTTATAGATTGAATGTATCTTTAGCCCAAGCTTTGGAACGTCAAATGCTTTGGAACACTAAAAACATGGCAGAAACAGTCTTTTACTAAATCAAAATACTGAAAGCACAACAGAAACAATTATATTCAGCACTTACTCCTGACCAGCAGCATCAATAACCAAACCTTCATGCTTTAATTTCTTACAAGATGTTATCTCAAAGGCAGATGACCCAGCAATCCACCCCCTAAAAATTAAAAAAAAAAAATTCCTTCAAAGAAGTTTGAGAATCTCAAGCCAGATTCCAACAATGAGAGAGCAATGTCAAAACAGACAAGAGCTTGAATTTCTCTACTTCAGGTGTGGAGAAAAACCCATCAGCAGGACACTGTCAGAAAACTTAGAAGTCTTTGAAAAGTACCATAATGTGCCTGTTCTGCATTTGTACAGTCACAACACCAAGCCTAACAGAGTTAAAGAAGCTTTTAGAAAACACTGTCAGGCACATGGTGTGATACCTGGGATTGTCCTGCGCAGGTCCAAGAGCTGGATTTGATGATTCTTGTGGGTCTGTCTCTTCCAACTCAGAATATTCTGTGATTCTGTAAATAAAAAAAACCAAACTGAAGCAATCAGAGTTTTTAATCAAATGTTATGCATAATTTTTATTACTTAATACTCTGAGACACATTGAAGTCAAATATATAACATCTGATCATGACTCCTAGCTGCTATTGTGTGTGTTCTGCAACTACTACCTGAATGTAGTTGCTATTAGTAACTAATTTGTCTTACATTGGTCCAGCAGATTGTTATGACTGGCATTTCCACCGCTCTAACACTTCCTGTCCAACCCCACTGACATAGATATTTGAACATTTTCCTGTGTGATTTTCAGTTTTATTTCTGTGATATTTCCTTCTACTTTCTGTAAAAAAAAGTCGTAAATGTTGAGAAACATTGAAATATCCTTTGGTTTATATGAAAAAAACAGTAGTGATACTAATTTGCAACATGTCTGATTAGCATTTAAAATGCTCCAATACTTTTTACTCCATTAACCTTGACATAAATTATAGTAAGTAGTCTCTGTGTGACAGGAGTTTTAATTTAGCACTACATCTCAAGTTACATACATCTTTGAGCCTGACATAGGGCCTTTTTTCTTGCCAGTTACTTTTACCTTGGGAGAAACTGAACAGATAGTAAAGCCAGGTCTTACCATGTAAACAAGAAAAGGCATTCATAGCATCATTTTTGCTGAAGCAATTATGGTGATACAAATTACTTGATTTTGTCTTTAAGCCTCCACATCCACTTCTAGCTTTTAGACTGAGCTGCTAGACAAAACTCTGAATGCAAAGAGCTTTGTACTCCACGTTTCACTAACATCTGAAATGATGCCTGCTTTTTTTGCTACTAACACAGAGCTTCAGATTTCAGAGTGTACAGCAGAATATCAACTAAACCTAAAATTGTTTTATTCAAACTATTATTCACTTCTCCTCTCTCAAGACATCTGTTTGTTCCTGTATTTTACAGAAGTCTTTCCAAGTTCCTCTTGTTTATATTCCATGAATTTTATGTGTTGGAGTTATCTATCACAGATTCTTTTACCTCATTCTCATGCCTTCAGTACAGTTGGAAGTAGAAAGCTTGTGCAGCTTTGATTTACATATTTAGATCAAAGTACCCTAAGTGCTTTCTATAGTAGTTAAAAAAAAAATATTCCATACCTTTCTATCTGACAAAAGCACAGCAGGCCTAACCTGAAACTCGCTGGAGCTAGAGAAGGTTCCAGTCATTTGGGATTAGAGCTAATGAACATAACTCATATATAAACTAATCTGCATTACACCTGAACCACACTGGGTCGTAAGGAAATAACTGTTATTTTGCCTTGGAGAAATGTGTTCCATGAGTTGATGTTCATAGTTAGAGCCTGAAAAGGTAGTGACAAGCCAATCAAATTGTCACAAAACATTCCAGCAAAAGAAAATGCATCAGATCCACTTATCTATTTAAATATGCAATCTGTGTGGGAAAGAACACGTTGTACTTAAGTAGCATTATGAAACCATGTTTTTAAAAGAATGTGGAAATACACTGGTTTAATTAGATTGCTCTTAAATTATAATGGGCTTGCTCTTTCAAATTAGGGGTTTAAATGCTGAATTGCTGTTACAAAGAGTATTCCAAACTTAGTAAGCCTACACAAGCATTCAGCCAAAGTATGCTTAGAGGGTCAATTCCCCAATGGCCTTAAGGGACCACACAATTTTCCCTCATGGCTACTCACCGAGTATCCGGGGTTTCCCTCTGGCTGATATGACGATCTCCTGTTGGAACAACTATACAACATTGCCATCTGGTGACTATTCTTTTTCATTACAATACAGACAAAGCCCAGCAAAACCCACTGAAAAAAAAAAACAAAACAAACAACCAAAAACCAGAAAAACCCACAACACAAAACAAAACAACTCACAGTATCACAGTATTAGCAAGGTTGGAAGAGACCTTAGAGATCATCAAGTCCAACCCAACACCAACCCATTGTCTAAACCGTGGCACTAAATGCCTCATCCAGCCTACTCTTAAATACCTCCAGGAATGGTGACTCCACCACCTCCCTGGGCACACCATTCCAATGAGAGATCACCTCTCTGTGAAAAACCTCTTCCTNTCTTCCGGCACCTTGACATTTGCCCCCAGCTTGGTATCATCAGCAAACTTGCTGATGATGGACTCAATTCCCTCGTCCATATCATCAATAAAGATGTTGAACAGTGCTGGGCCTAACCTGAATATTCATGTTTGGTTTAAAAAAGCAAGGAGAAGAACTTCTTGGAATGGCAATTTTTTCAGAACACCAGGTTTGATATATGTACTTATTTGTTATCATGCCATGGGGCTGAATATCTTAGACAGTATACACAGGAACATTTCATACAGCACATGAAAACTAAGACTTCCTGTTTTCCAGAAGAGGAAAAGAAAAATATTTCATTACTAATTGCTGCTGCTCCTGTTTATCTTGATACAAGTAAATCTGTCTAAAAAATCAAGTGTTCTCCTCGTTCCCCGGAGCTCTCTGATGCTGGAGGCCTGCTAATTGCTTTAGAAACAAGTGACAGACTTCTGACTTGCACTCTTAGCTAACAGTGCACAAGGTTGGTAGAAAAATTTGGCAGGAAAAATAATTATTATTAATATGTCATAAAATTTAAGGACAGACAAGCACAGTATAAGAATACAATGGCTGTACCTATATCTGCTATTTCCACGTTATATGTTTTTCCCAGTTGTTTTCAGCTTTTCTGTGACTTTCTTGGCAGCTCTGTTTTATTCTCAGTATAACTAATTAATTAATTTGATGTCCTGTCAATAGGTATAACTGTTTCAGAGGACAGAAAGTGTGGAGAAATGTTTGACCTTTTAGATGCTTAGTCAAACATAAGCCTTACACAAACACATTTTTCTGCCCACCATTAAGAGTGACATTCTTCCCTACTCATGCTGCCTATACTTTTAGCTGCATGGAATTACCTCCTCACTTCACACAGCTGAAACACTTCTCAGTGTAATCAGTGACAAGGACATGCTTAAGTGCCTTTATTGAAATCTTGTGGTATTTCTAACTGAACAGGCAGTAGAAAAGAAAGACTGTTCTTAAATGCTGAATGCATAAATCTTATGGAAATTTGCAGACATCTAGCTTTTATAGTTTAAGTGATCCTCACGCAGGTCACTCTCAGTATGCAAATTTTAACGCATAAACAAATCTCTGCAGTTTCTCTCTCTGTTTGCTTTGTACAACACCAGTGACTATTACAGCTCAACCAATAATGATGGGGCCTAGTGAATTACAAAAAAAAAAAAAGGTAATAACTGTATTCTGCAAATAAGTTATTCATATTAATATTTGCTACTTTTATTAAAAAACAATTATTTGATATCAAGAATCCATCAAAGACTTCTTATTCGATCTAGACTTAAACTTGACCTTCCTGCCTGTGCCTGACATATTCACAGCTATAGTCATTTATGTATCCCAGTAAATAATCTGCAGTAATATTCAGTTATTTCAGCATCTTGAAATGAGATTTCAAAGGGAATCAGGACTGCCATATCTCTCCCCCTTTGAAGTTACTAGGCATTTCAAGGGTAGATAATACCAACTCGGAATACTTTAAAACCCCAGAACCTTTCTGTTTCTCCAGGTTAAGAAACAAACAGGTTAAAAATAATGATGCTGCTTTTAACTATCTATTTGTTCACAATAGATACAAATCCCCAGACTTGTAGCATGAATACAGAAATAACCTCTATCTCTGTATATCATCATCTAACAGAGTAAGGGTCAAGCCTTCAAGCCTTCTATTGCAGAGGCAGAGGCAGGACACCATAAGCATAAAAGCACCCAAACTAGGCACATATTGTGCTCTCAGAGGATGAAATAACGACCACTAAGGGTCAATATCTTAGTGTCAAAAGGTCCATTGTGGTAGTACCCGGATACCAGTAGTTCTTAAGAAACCTTACTAGGACATGTTTAGAATTAATGATTTTTCCTGTATTAGTTTAGCAGTGTTTTCCATTTGATGCACCATCACAGTATGAACCGCAGTCACTTTCTTCCCAGTCTCTAGTATATTAATTTCTTCCCATTTATCAAGAGATAAATCATAGATCCAAGGTGTTCTGAAACAGAGAGCAGAATTTTTGCAATTCTCTTTGTCTCATGTCTGCTGCAGGTTTCCAGAAGTAAAAGTAAGTGCATACATTAAGGACAGCACTAGCAGTGCAAAGCTAATTGTCATCCAAGGCTGTATCCATCATTCTTTTAGTAGATATACCCAAGTACAAGCTTGAGTTAACCAAGACGAGCAATACAGACCAGGCAGACCAGGACCACCCACGATATTGCCCCCCGCTAAACTGGTACACACACCCACTGCACCCACGCTTCATTTCAACCAGGGAAGGAACACTGGCACAAGGGCTATGCCACTCACCTTCCACAGTCACCCCAATCAAAACCCTCTAGCATTTCTTGCAAAAATAGTCAGGCTCTAGTTACAATGGGAGCACAGCCAAGGAGGAAGATCACTGCATCCCAGCACAGAGAACAGATAATAGCATACAAGGACCAGAATAAACATGTTTTACTCCCTTAGGAGAGCCTAGAAAGTGCACGTGAGAATTTTACAGGCCAACTTCACTGTCACTTCACCCACTAACCTTACTACAATAAGACGATAACTTGATGTTACAAGATCCTACATGTCCCGCTCATGCTCCTGTCCTGCCAGGGTCTTATTCGAGTCAAAGACCTTTTCAGCTTTTCACAGCTTGTCAGCAAGTGCGTGTGCAGCCTGTCAGTGTCCATGCTGCTGCAGCCAGAGTTGTATCACAGGCCCTTCTCACCTCCTCATCTAGGGAATGAGGAGAACTACATGCACAGACTAATAGTGCCCTTCACTCCAGTAGTCTGTATTAATATAAATAAACTACTTTCTTCCCTGGTGGCAATGCAGCTGAAGATCATCCTGTTTTATCTGTTTCCCATGCCCTTATTCAACTCTTAGTGTTTATAAGGGAAGCTATGGAGAAAGGAATAACCAGGAAAGATGGCAGAGTGCAGGGTTACACCTCCAAGGTTCTACAGCCACAGAGGGGAAGGAACAAGGGAGGGAAAACATCTGTGAAGGAGTGAGAACAGGAAGAACTGGACTTTCTCTGCTGTGTGAGAGCTCCTAATGGTGCTGTTCCCTGGCTTGTCTGACTGCTGTAGTGAGAAGGTCAGGAAAATCCTGTTGACTCAGGGACTACCTCAGAGATAGCAGACACTTTCAGAGTCTGCAGTATTTCATTAGCCACATTTGCAACCTAACAGCTTTGTGCCATGCTGTCAGATTCAGGACTAGACACTGTGTTGAGTAATGATAAGGCTTCAACAATTAAAGACTGCCTGTTGGATCCCAGGACACCTAAATTTCCTCCCATCGAAGCAGCTTGTCATGGGCAGCCAGCCCTGATTTTCCTCCCTCTGGTCTGCGATGCAGTGTCAGTGAGCTGTCAATAGGTCAAGCGGGAGTCAACAGCTTTGATGAAAAGTGAGGTAGGCTGGAAGAAGAGATCATGAGTCAAACTTGAATGATGCACTGCCTCATAGGGAAAGGGCCATGTTTCTTGTCTCTGCCTGTCCCAGGATGTTATGGCTACTAGCTTCTTAGCACTCTTATATTTTCATGAGAATCACCATAAACAATAAAGAACATATCCTCACTCTGTGGAAGGGTGAAAGGTCCTGGAAGGGCTTTAAAGAAATATTGTTTGGAGAGAGGAAAATAATGTCTTCTGTTTTAGAAAAGTATTAAGAATTTTTTTTTAATTTTAAAAATACAGTCAGATCTCTGTTTTTTCCCCTGGGAAAATTATGAAATTTTCATTTCAGGTTAACTTGAATTGAACACTTCTTTAAAGCATCCCACATCACAAAAAAAAAATCAAACAAACAACCCAAACACAACCAACTAAAAAAACACAAAACAAAACCAAAGACAAACACACAAAAAAAACCCCAAACACACAAACAATAAAACCCCAATGCAAACCAAACAAATACAACAAAAAATCCCCCACCAAACAACTAAAAAACCAGGAAACAATATTTGTAGAGCTTTGTTTCCTGTAGTGCAAGAATGTGTTAACACATTTGGCCCAAATTTCTTGGCTTAAGCTTCTAAATACAGCTGTAACACAAAAAGAAGAACAGTAACATTTGCATCATTCTGATTTGGCTGGTTTCGATTCCTCAATATCTAATTGAGGAAGGTAGGAAGAGGAAGTTTGAAGCTGAGTTAGTACTTCTTGAATTAGTACCTGTTAAGGAGAAGAAGCTGAGAAACATTAACTTATTTTTTAAATGGTTTTTGCCTAATTTTATGCAAAACAATTCCTTAGATATGCCTTGATCTGGAAAGTTCTATTTGTTTTATTCATTAGTCCCACAGGAGATCGAGAGCCAACAACTGATTTTATGGGTTTTTTAGTGTTTGACTGCAAAGCAATGGAATTCAAAATATGTACGATGTTGTAGAAACAAACATAATCAGAGCAGTTGCATTCATACATATGTTCATTGACAGGAAGACAGCCATGCTAGGGAGGAATTTGGGCCAATTCAATTGCTGGGGAAAAAAAACAACCAAACCACCACCACAGCTTCTTTGACTGTTTAAGCATTGCTCTGACAGAAGATGTGTTTGCCAAAGTGAGTTAGAGGCCAGTGGAAGGAGCTGGTGATCATGAAGCCCACAGCCTGGAGCAGGACACTAGAACACTGAGACATTGCACAGGAAGATTTAGATCTTCCTCTTTTCTCACGAAGGAAATGTAGGAGGCATTTTACATCACCACTTGAATAGCTATTTCCTGATTTAGCACATTATAATGTCCGAACTGGTATGTTCCCATGAAGAAAACTGTGCCTTCAGAATAGGTTTTCAATGAAGTCATAAAATGCAGGTGTACTAATTGTACTTTACCCTCATGACATTTCACAGGATTTCCAAATTCATCAATCAGTTACCTTTTTTTACACTCTTTCCCAATTTTCCAGATTTACATTTTTTATGTTACTCAAAGATCCTGATCCATATTCCACTGATCTAAGGCCTAATCAAAAGACACTACTTTCTCAAGCAGTACATAAATAAACTGTAAACCTCAGGGCTGTTACTGCACCAAAGCACTGAGCAAGTATCCAAGAGAGACTTGATTATCATATGGATAACTAAAGCATTCAGGGCTGATACAGTGAGGACTGAAAAGGAGCTGAGCAAGGGCATGTTAAAGCACATGGTTCAGGGTTTAACTACCTCATCATAAGCATGGATTTTGTTTCTGCTAACTGAAGGGTTTCATGTACCTTGCCCTGAGACATCTCTAACACTTTAGAAAACCTCCCACTGATACCTACTGATTTCTGATAGGGCCAAAAGTGAAAGAAATATAAGAAAGATGTTATGTACTTTATTTCATTAAATATCAGCATCTTTTACAGGTTCACAGGTAATTCTGAGTTGGAAGGGACCCATAGGATCATCTAGTCCAAATCCCAAACGAACGCTCACCCAGGGATCAAATCTACAAGGGTGGAACCATGGCCACCAAGCTCCATCCATCCAAGCCTCCCATCATCTAGGCCATGTCACTGAGTTCCTCACCCAGCCTTTTCTTAAACACCTCCAGGAATGGCAACTCCACCACCTCCCTGGGCACACCATTCCAATGAGAAATCACTCTCTCTGAGGAAAAAACTCTTCCTACATTCAGTCTAAACC
>WEKX01025042.1:0-12346 GCA_013390025.1 Pitta sordida
CGGCGGGGCGGTGGTGAGGGAGAGCATCGTCAGCTCCATCGGGCTCCTCTGTATGAGAAGGAGGGCAGCTAAAGAATAAAACAAACAAAAAAAGCAGCGTTATGTTCTTTCCCAAGTGTTGGATGTTCCTTGCCTGTGCAGTGAAGCTGAGTGTGTGATCAGTGGCTGTGCCAGCCAGCTGGTTACACATGAGAGCCCTAAAAAAGGTCACAAACTCAAAAGTTTCAAAGGGGAATTCATAAAACATAACAAGGAATAATGGTTATATTTAACAGCCCACCCTTTTCTCTGATTCAGTAGTGATTATGAACTCACTTAAATCAATGCCGTTCCACTAAGGAGTGCACTAAGATAGCACATTTGTTCTCATTCCTGCATTATTTGCAGCAGCTGCTATGACAGATTAATGTCAGGCTACTGCGTAGTCTGGCGACAAGCCTCATTTTGTTTTTCAAGTGGTGCTTTAATTGTTAGACTGTGCCGTACCCTCACTACACCTTTGTTACATTTTTAAGCCGCAAGTCAGATATATCAAGAGAATTTTTTTGTGACCAGCGAAAGTTTGTTCTGGAGTATTATTAAACTTTGATGATAACCTGGTTAAGGAGGAAGAAGACATTGCTGCTGACAACCAGAATGGTTTGATAACTCGGATACTTCTCATTTAGCTTCTATCTAAGAAAGGTCAGTCAACAAGGACACAAAAGGAAACGTCTTAGAGGGGACAAAAAAAGCACATCAGGTTTGGGGGAGCAAGGTCTAGTTTGATACCTGAGCTATAAAAACACACTCAGCATCTTAAAAGACCTGAAGCAGGAGACTGCACAGGACTGTTTTGTGTAGTCCCATATACATTAGTGTGGCATTTAAGTTGCCAAATGAGCGGATTAAAGTCTTCATGCCTTCAGCTCTCCAACATCCTCAAGAGTAAAACTAAACTTTTCTAGGATTTAGGTTCATGCTGACCTGGCATGGAAAACCTCACAGCCCAGCCAAAGGCTGTCAGACAGTGCAATCATGAAAAGACTGAGCCCTAAGACCAGTGCTAGAGCTTCTCTGCCCAAATCACAGTGGAGCTAACAACATACAGTCCCAGGTTAGGACTCTAACCCATCTGTTGAGAATCTAAAAGGGGACCACAACCAGAAGGACGAAGAAGCAATGAAGGAAGTGCTCACTTGTTATTAAGTGCTTTGGAGGATTGCTAACATAGAAGTCTGTAATTGTAAAAACTACTACTAGTTCTCAACTTAGCTAGCGTGGCAAGGCAGCTGCACTTTGTATTTAAGCTTTTCACTAGCACACAGAACAAAACTTTCTACATCTAACCCTGCACTTCCATCTTTTTGAAGCTCCCCTCTCCCATGGAAGACACACAGGAGATCAACAAAATTTTGTCCTGGAATTTTTCCGCCAAGCTTCTGGAGAAATGGCTGTTCCAGGGGACATGACTTAGTTGCTAGAAAAGTTTCTTGAGTTAGTGGTTGGCATAGCTTACAGCAGCCTTCAACCTGCTATAACATGCTCTGATGTGAGGACAGCTGCAGGCAACAATTACTTCTTTTGAACTATGCTCCAGTCTGATGTGCACATGCTGCCCTTCAGCAAATTATCACAATTGCAGGCAGAGATGGGAGGGCCTTGTTGCAAGCTTCAGCCTTCAGTTGTGAAGCCTTCTCGCTTGCTTGTGAATGGGGCTGGTGAAGGCCTGCCAGGTTGGCTTCACCTGGGTATGTGAGCAAGATACAGCAGGACTTATTCACAGAAGCTGACACAGGACCAAGCCCTTCAGATGCACATTCCTGAGCTGAGCCCACTCCTCCCCTTTAGGGTATTTTATGTCAGCCACTCCCAGGTTTCCCCCTCACCTTAATTACCTTTTTGAAGGGATCTGCTCTGCGTGTGTGTATGTGTGTGTGTGTGTGCATGCTAATGCTAGGAAGGGCTGTCAGCACAGCTTTGGAGCCCAGTCTCTTCTAATGTGATCCTGGCTTCAGGGTGCAGCTTTATTCCAGTGCCCAAATGCAACTCATGTAGATATTAGGCAAAGGCAAGAATTTGCTTTATTCTTGAACACAAAACAAGGAAATGCATTCTGCCTCACCAAAGCCGCTGCAACCACAGATGCACTACTGAACCAGCTGCGCTTTTTGTCCTAAAGCAAGACAGCCAGAACAAACTCAGAATCTCTCTGCTCCTTCCCTCATTGCTGTTCCTCCTCCAGAGTCCAGACATCAATCCCAAAGGGAGGACTACAGTCTCTCTCTCTTTTGAAGTGGATATAGGAATCTCTGGGGAGTGAGCTGCAGCCATGTGCACAACACTAGAGATGAGGGCTGGCATGATCCTGGGCTAGTTTTGAACCAAAGGATGTTACAAGGCAATCTGAAGAAGTGCCTCCTTTGAAGTCCACTAATAGGGTGGAGATAATGGTCCTTGCCTTGAAGCCCTTGTAAGATCCCACTAGAAATTTGCTATGGTAAGATAGGCTAGGAGAGCAGAGACACAAATTATTTGCTCTCAGTGTGATTCAGAAGTGTCTGTCCATACTACTGTCATGAGTCAGAGCCTAGAAAGGTTTTTGGGACCTATGTAGATAACGCAAAGACTTCCAACCCTTGAGAAACAGTTTCAGACCTTAAATTGATCTTGTCTGCAGATCTGAGCTAATTTTTGGTGGATGCAGAATTTCCTGGATGAAAATTAAACAGAATGGCTGAATATATCTTGCCATTGGCTTTCTTCTTGTTGCTTTGGTTTGGGTTTGGTTTTTTTTAATGCTTTTGTGGTGAGTTTTTTTGTATCTCTGCATATTTTAAAAGAATTGAAAAGAAATGGAAACGCTAACGGGTGTTTTGACTCGTTCTTTGTAGAGGGTTTCTGTGCCAGTTACCTAGGAAACTGCTGTAGGATTGAATTTGGATGGATGTGTTGTCAACTGCAAATGAATACAGTGGCTTTTCAAGAGGTGTGGAAGAGTGTAAAATGCACTGAAAATATAAATGCCTATAACATGATTTCTGGGTAAGACGGTGGTCTTATATTTTTGACTGGCATTTTGTAGGCACCCTGACGACTGCACAAAGGGAGTGCAGATGGAGTGCATGGCCATGCCTTGGCATCTGAGCTTGAATGCCCTCATGTTTGTACCCTGGGTTAGCATTCATGTAAATGTCAAAACATGACTGCAAAAAATAGTACTAAGGTTGCTATTAAGTATTTTCCCCATTTTATTACAACAGAGTTATGATGATCCAAGGAAATTACAGCCTTTCTAGGCATTTGGACTGCAACACTGTGCAACCATTCGCAAAAAAAGAAAACCCAAACAAAAACAAAAACAAAAACAAAGCGTGATGAAACACATTTAATGATTGAGGTACAACTAAGGGCTCATGCAGAGCTTTTCCTGGAAATCATCAATAATTGGCCTTTTTTAATATAGCAGAAAAATGTGAAAAAGCAAGTAAGTGCCTCAGTCTGAGGGAGTTATGATTATCAGCTGCCACGATGGCTAAATCTGCAACTAGTTACTGGTCCCATGGGATCCACAACTTAGAGTGGTCCATGGCTGAAAAAAAGTGAGCAAAACAGTGGGATTGACTCAGTTAGAACTCCACACAATTCCTCCTATTCCCTCCCCCATCCCAAAACAAGTACAGAATTAGCATTTGGGTTTACACTGAACACCAATTTTCCTTGTATTTCACATATGCAGTGCACTTCAAATGGCAAATGCAAACTCCTAGTAGTTCATTCATGTTATGACAAGTGTCACCAGTTGGCACAGCTACACATAATCTTCAAAGATTTTGTTTCTTCTCCATTCCCAAGCAGGTGATCAAGTTTCCAACCTTGAAAAGACAGGTTGTGCTGCTTGTTTTGGGTTAGGCAACTGCACCAAGTGAGAAGAAGACAGAGATAAAGCACTGCCCTTAGTCCTCTGGTTAAAGCTCTGAGGCAGCATCTGCTTCCAGAGCCATTTGTTGGCTTGTCACTGATCCCTGCACCAGAGCCCTCATATTACCTGCTTTTCTCCTCCCAGTGGTCTAAAATGGATGCTGAAACTTATGAGTCCTAACTTCTGGCCTGACCATGGGGCTGTACAGGATTCCTGCAAGGACAAAACACATATTTTACTTTTCCTGCCTGCTGAGTGCTGCCCAGCCTCTATCTTCAGGGCAGAATTGGACCTTCAGGGCTGAGTGTCAGATGATGGTCCCACCAGACATTTGATCAGCTTGTGTTGGACTGACCTATCTACACGACTAAGACAAACCACCCTGCAGACATATCTGGACTCTGCCCGTTGCCTACTTTGCTGCCAGGAGGTCAGGCTCCGTGAGTCCAGCCAGCACCTCCTTCTGCTGCACTAGGGGTACACATCAGAGTCAGAAAGTAGCTGTGCTATTTCTGATCTCTTATCTGTTGCCTATAAGAACATAGACACCCCTGATCACTATTTCTTCAATTACGTCTTCAACAACCTTTACACTGGAGATCAGCCAAAACCTGTAAAGCTGCAGGCTGATGGGCCTGGAGGTGGCTGCTGTTCCAAACTTTCATTCTGGGCTCTGTCTTCAAAGATGGGCTGAAGTAACATCCAGAACTGGACTCCTTTCCTCCCTGTTCAAGCAGATGTGCACACAAACCTAAGCAGAGTCCTCTATTTCAGGCCCATCTGTAACCTGCATAATAAATAATGTACAATGAATTTGTGGTCTACATGTTTATTAAGTGACTCAGTCTTTCCAGTGGAGATTTTATGCTTATGTTTTACTCACATCTCAAAACCCACTCACTCTTTTATTATCCCCAGCAGCAGTAGGTGCTAATAAATTATACAACTGCAGATGACGGTAACTATATCAACAAACAAATTGTATCAATTTTCAGTGTGAGTTTAAAGCTCCATTTACTGGTTGTGAAAACTCTGAAGGAGGAATTTGGGAACGCTGCTGCTGTTATTAAACGTTCTGACCGGGCTGTAATCCAACCCTTCCATAAGGCATCTCTAGAGGAGATTTTTGCCTACTGTGTACCAGTGCTTTTACATACAAGATTAGGGATTTACATACGTAAGAGCAGAAAGAGAAATGTAACTAATGAAACAGTGACAGTTCTGCTTGTTAATTCCTGGAAGGAATTAAAGACAAAAGGCTTTGGTGATGGAATTCAGAGCTAATCCCCCTCCACTGCATTTGCCGAAACACAATCGTACCCTCCAAAAAACAAAGGATTGTAGAAAAACATCAATCAATCAACAGCGCAGCTACATTCTGTGTATTGAAACGAGCTCACATTCTCTCCAAATTACTCTGGATCCTATTTTAAGCTTAATAAGGTACTCAGTAATTTGTATGGCTGTGGAAAGATGTAAATTTATGCTGCACAGCAGTCATTTTGAAACAGCTGACATAGCCATGGCCAGGGATTGACTTTTTGGGAAAGTAGTTGTAGCAGTATTTTGAAGATTACAGTATCCTTTCCAAAAGGAACAGAGACTGTTTATTGAGAAACTCATATCTATGTAATAATTATACACATCAGTCACAAGAAAGAATGCTTGGTCAAATGTAAGTGTGACTCAACATGGCAATGTGATGAATTCTTGTTTCAACTGAAAATTTTCCATTTTCAGTTGTTTATGTTTATAGGCTATGGAGAAAAATAGGCCTGGAGCTGCATTGCTTACCCAAGTAATTCTCACCACTGAGGTGTGGATGTGACATACAGGTGAGAAAATAAATATGACTGAAACTTTCAGTGAAAGGAGACCATCTGAATTTCTCCACATAGTGATCCTGGTCCCTCTGGGTCTGGAACAGGCTGAAGTTATGAAGAGCTGACTAAGCTGCTGTGTGACTAAACTTCTTGGACCTCACCAAACTCAATAACTAATACTTCTAACTGAGCTGGTGATCACCATCCTGACATGCCAGCTGGGTTTTGCGCATTTCATTGCCATAAATATGGTTAAGGCTATCATGAGCCTTCTGCGTCGTCTCCTTTTGCAGTTTTTCCCAGGGGTTGCAAAGGAGCAGTCTGCCAATGGAGCTGAGGAGGTTTCAGCCCAGAAAACTCTTGGAAAAAGGCCCTCAGAGAGAGTGAACTCAATCCCCTCCCTTGTAATTGCTATTGGGACTTGGCAAAACTACATATTTGCAATTAGGGTTGGCTGTTAAGGTGTTCTTGGAGCTTCACACCATTAACTTTGACACTGAGAGCTTGAGACCAGACCTCTGAGCATTTCATCCTGCAACATCTCCAATGTTTGCATGAATAATTAAGACCAATCACAAACAGAAGTCAGTTCTTGTTACTCAGATGTTTCTTATCCATGTCCTATACACTCCTCAGCATCTTTTTGAAATGGCAACCAATCACTATAAACTAGCAGTCAGTCAGGACATATGGATAGTTGCTGTTGGGCTTCTATAAGATTTTAGGTATGTTACATAAATTGCCAGTTAAATGGGAAAGTTAAAATTAAGGAAAAATGTCAGATAGAGTCATTTACTTAGCTTCATACTGCAAGAACCTATTCTCCAAATAAACACAGTATGCCTGGAAATCTAAGCACTTTCAGAATGGCTCTCATTTTAGCATGCAGTGATGGTTTGGCCATTTTTAAACTTGAATAGTTATTTATTCACTCAAACAGGCTCCGATACTGTATTGTTGTGAGCTGAGCAACTATTTCCTTCTAGAGAACACAGCCAACCTTTACCTTGTCAAAGCAACTCACTTTATTTTGATCAGAGGAATACTAGATTTTGCTTCCTTTGGGTTCCCATTGCCTTGCTATTGGTTTTGTTTTCTTCTCACTGAGCACTTGTCATCTTGCACACACCAGTGTGTCCTCAAAATGAGATTTACATTGTGTACAGCAAGTGACTTTTAAAACAACCTGATATTCATGGAGACAATTAAGACAATTAAGATATTTTATTGGACTCTTTCACAAGAGAAAGGTGTCCCAGGCCTGTAAGGTCTTCTGACAACATGAAACCCCTCTACTACTGCCGGCTGTGCTGGCAGTGCCCAGCAACCACTTCCGCTGCCAACCCTCTTGCCTTAGACCAGTTCTGTGCTCCCCTTGCTTCCCAATGTCTTCCAGCTCATATTACTGCCTGTCCTCCTCTCCAGCAAGTACAGCCTTTCAGAGGAGATTGCTTTGTGCTTAATTTAAATTTCTTTGGATTGGGAAGCAGGGAGTTATCTACAGCCAGTCCTGAATTACAGTAATTTATTTTTTATCGTTATATCTGATTCTCTTATGGTAAGAAACTCCAAAAGTTAATATTTGAGCAAATTATCCTATGTTTTATGAAGAAACATAAGGATGATCAACAGGATTGGCATAATGTATTCACCTTAATCTTATAACAACGTCTCTAGTACCAACATACAGCAGCAACTTTAGTATAGTGGTAAGTGTCCCTGCCTCTCATATGGGAGACCAGAGTTCGATTCCCGCCAGAGGCAGTGGTGCTGTTTAAGAGTTGGACTCGGTGATCCTTGTGGGTCCCTTCCAACTCAGAATATTCTATAAATCTGTAAAGGAGAACAGTTTAAATTACAGAGGTAGTTTTATATAAGCT
Organism: Pitta sordida; assembly: GCA_013390025.1. Lineage (NCBI taxonomy): Eukaryota > Metazoa > Chordata > Aves > Passeriformes > Pittidae > Pitta > Pitta sordida. Next base: position 7,605 of record WEKX01025042.1, read on the forward strand.
TCTTTATGGTCACCACTGGATTTTTTGGTCATATCCTGCTTTCAGTTTTTATGTCCTTTACACCAGACCCTTTTTTTCTTACAGACTCCTCTTTTGATCTGTCCCTTCTTTACAGCTTCTAAATACAAGGCAAGTGCTTGGAGACATGGAAAGTTATTCTTCCCTATTACAATAATCACATGTAAATATATGCAACATCCTCAGCCTCTTCTGTAAATGGAGCTGGGTGTGTTGTCTTTACCTTCCACTGCTGCTGTTATTAAAGTATCTCACCCTAATCTACCCTTAGTTTGCACAGAAATGACCATGCTTCTTTGCTTTTGGATGGAAAAGGAACAGACTGGTGTTAAAACCTTGCAAGACCACAAAACCAAAACAATCTGACAAAACAATTGAAAGAGCATCTTTGGAAGTATGCCTTTACTAGTATAGGGAAAAAAGATACCTTCTTAATCTAGGTTCTCTAATCTGATTTCAAAGAATTGTGAACAGTAGGTTGTTCAGTTTTAACTTGGGTCAGCACCTCAAGTTCAAACATTGTCATGAACTTGAAACTTTAACCTGGGAGAGCATGCTAGGCACTTAAGGAGACAGGGCAGGTTCTGCAGGATGGAATCATGGTGAGAGGCTGCAATATGGTCCCATGGAGTCCCAGTGAAGTGAAGGACTGCAGCCAGACTAGGTGACATAACCACTATAAACCCTCTTTAATACAAGAGTGAAAACAACCAAGCTGTTTTTAAGTTAGTAATCAAGTGAGTTAAACATGTCTTTAACTCACCATGTGGTGAGTCCTGCTGGGGACACAGACCACCTGGGACACAGCCCACCTGGGACAAGGAGGACATCGCTGACTGTTCAGAAACACTCAGTGTCACTCTTCCTAGAGAAGTGGTAACATCCCCATTAGGTGATGGGGAATTGTTTTTGGAAACTTCACCCTAAATTTTTCTGGAACTCAGCCTTTCTTTGTATAGTATTTACCCTTTTTCTTATTTGTCAACTTTAAACTGCGAATATGGAATTATAAGTGATTTGGGTATGAAGCTGTGAAAATAGTTATCTATGGAATAAAATTTAAGGTACTCAGTTAAGTAACAGCTGTTTTCTTGTCAACTAGTTCTATTTATCAACTTTCATCTGAATTACAGTCAGCCCTCTTGCACTTCGCATCCCCCCCCATATTGTGGCTTCATATCTTAGCGGCATGATTTTTTAGTGATAAAGGAGACTCCTTTTCACAACTGCCCATGCACGACCTGGCACGCATGAATATTCAATTAGGCAGTCATGAATATGCAAACCAACCCACTCTCCTCTGCTCTGACCGAGAAGGGTACATGGGGTTCCCCCGCCAGTGCGCCTGCTCCATGCCAGCCCTCCCCATCCCACTCCTCTGGGAACGCAGCGACTGTGGCAGGTCCTCTCCAAGTGGTGCCGGGCACCACACCCCTTTCTCCCGCCTCCCCTCCTCCCCTCTCCCCTGGGAGCAGTGCCCGCCCCACTTCTCTTTGAGCGAAGCGGCTGCATGAAGTTGTGAAAGATTCACACGCTCTCAGTTTCAACGTGGTGTCTGAGACTTTCTTGAACGACTCTCTGAGACATACTCGTCTACCCTGAGTATGGAGAGACCAGATGTACCCACGCAGAAAGACACCAGGACAGTGGCGCAGGCAGCAGTGTTCCTGGCCAAGTGGAAAAGAGGTTTTTCCGAGTGTGGGGTGCCCATGGGTGCTGCGAAACACCAACATAAACACCAATACACAGCAGAGCAGTGCCAAAACAGTGCCGGAGTGCTGGGGGGCCGTGTGAAGGTGTGGGGCAAATTTGCTTATTAATGAGCTGCCAATCAATGTGGATGGAGGGCTTCGCATATAGGGGGGAAGAACCGCGCTACCGCGGTATAGGAGACCCGACTGTATTAAGAAATTAGGGCCAAAATGATTTATTAATTAATTCTTATTTAATGACTCTCTAGCTGGTCAAGCACTGAGCAGTCAGGTTGGTGACATCTCTGGCAAGTTGACCTGTCTGACAAATTCACCCATCTGCTCTAGGAAAAACACTCGGGTCCCACTTAAAATACAAGGAGGTAAAAAAAGTAATAAACTGTGAAATCAAGAGAGTGAAAACATACTGTACCTACAGCAAAGACTAAACTATGACCATGCCACAACAATACTCTTTAATCTTAACATACAATGTCAAAATCTGAACATTATCCCCCCTGCTCTACATCTTTTACTAGGAAAGTTTCCATTTCCTTATTGATAAGTATGAATGTCTGTAACTGACACTGTATGTGCTTTTTTTTTTTTCAATCCAACGCTGTTTGTAAAAATCATTTTTGAAAAATTATACCAGGAGTTAACCCCTTATTCACTTGAATTGGCAGATTCTTGATTCAGATAACTTCTTATTTACTACATTGTTTTCTCAAAATTTTTATTTCTCTCGAGCAATTTACATTTCAGCGGCGTATTTTATAACCTCTGTGACATATTTTGCATATAGCTCTGCCTAATTCGTACTTAAACCTGTAAGTAAATAACACTTCTTTCCTTTTACATCAGCCCATCTTCTGGAAAATCTGATTCTACAACCATGGTTTTGCAGACCTAGGTACTATATTTCATTGTAATGTGCCTGTGCTGTGCTAGTGCCAAGACATGTCAATTGCCTGAAATAATTGGTGTCTGAAGGGTTTGATTTTTCTCTCTTTGCTATAATTAAAAACTGTGCAGATAGACTTAAGGATTTATTTAGAATAATTGATTTTTTTTCCCTTCATCTTTCTCACTATTTTTTTCTCATTGTTTGTGCCTAATTTGCTTTACTGTTTTTCTTAGATTATCTATGGGCCGCAAAAACATATTACAGCAGCTTCACATCTTAGAGGCATGATTTTTCAGTGATTAAGGAGGCCCATTTCGCAACTGCGCGTGCGTGACCTGGCACACATAAATATTCAAACCAGGCAGTCATGAATATTCAAATCAACCCTCACGCCATGCTGCACCTGCCCCAAGGTAGCTGCGGCGGTTTGGCTGAGGCAAAGCTGAGCCAGGCAGCACCACTGCCCCAGGGGCTCTGCTCGGCCAAGCACAAGCCACCACCCACCTCCCCTACTCCACTCAAGTATGAGCCGCCCTTCCCCATGCTATGCTTGAGGTTAGACATGGTGTCCAAAACTTTCTCGAGGTAGACTTGGTGTCCTAGACCAGACACCACATCTACTCTGAGTATGGAGAGACCAGATTTACCCACCTGGAGAGACACTGGGACAGTGGCACGGATGGCTCCCCCCTACCTGTGTCCCCCGTCGAGCAGAAAAGGAGTTTTTTCTCAGCATGGGGTGGCCATGGGTGCTGGGAAACACTGACACAAACATCAATACACAGCAGAGCAGTGCCAAAACAGTGCCAGAGCGCAGGACGTTTGTGTGAGGGTGCGGGGCAAATTTGCATATTAATGAGCTGCCAATCAACGTGGATGGAGGGCTTCGTGGTGAAGGGTCAAGACCTGTGGTACTGTGGTATAGGAGACCTGACTGTATTCAATTGTGGGCCATTCACTCAAGAATGTTAGGTAAAAATTTCTATAAAAACAGCTATAGATCTGCTACCCATATAAAATATTTTTAAAGTATGTGGTAAGATTTCAAATTAATCTGGAATTAAAAGAAAATAAGTAAGACTATTTCAATGGATTTTTTTTTAAATTGTTAACTTCAAAGACTATAATTTCATCCAGTATTTTGATGATGTAGTCCTTGTCCTCTGCCTAGAAGGATTGTGCAAATCCCAGAATATCCTAAGAGATTACTTGTCCTGCAGGAGTAGGGTTTCTGCTGTGAGGCCCAGTAGCTTTAGTAATAGATTACAGTAATCTCAGGAAACTACAGAGGGAAAAGACCTTCTATGGCTCTGATGATGCCATTGAATGGAAAGAGATAGTTTATTTAGTTGCCACACTGGCTTGTCCTCAAATGTGCTATTTTATCTTCATAAATTTTCACAGTACCACACTGTTGATAAGGTTGGAAAAGACCTTGGAGATCATCTAGTTCAACCTATAATGCAACTAAAACCTAACAGCTATAACGTTTATATCATCCACTCAACACCTCATCCAGTCCACCCTTAAACATCTCCAGGGACGGCAATTCAACCATCTCTGTGGGCAACACATTCCAATGCTGAATCACTCTGACAGTGAAAAACCTTTTCCTAATGTCAAGTCTAAACCTCCCTTGCTGGAGCTTGAGATCATGACCTCTTTTTCTATCTCTAATGGCCAGAGAGAAAAGACCATCCCCTGCCTGTCTACAACCTCCTTTTAAGTAGTTATAGACAGTGATAAGATCAGACCTGAGCCTCCTCTTTTCCAGACTAAACAGACCCAGCTACCTCAGCCGCTTCTCATAGGGCTTATCTTCCAGCCCCTTAATCATCTGTCATAGTTTGGTTTTTTCCCCTCTGGCAACGAGGGGGTTAATAGCTTCTGCTNGTCATAGTTTGGTTTTTTCCCCTCTGGCAACGAGGGGGTTAATAGCTTCTGCTTGGGCCCCATCATTTCCATGGAGATCAAGGTCACAAGCAGGAGACAGAGATGTCTCTGTGAACAATATATTTGAGAAAGGAAAAAAAAAAAGTTAGTAGCAAGATGTAGATTGCCAGAGCAGGGCCTCTGTGTGAAGCTGAGAAGCTATGAAAGCCCCCCACCCAGGCCGACCAGAGAAG